>NDXZ01011171.1:4910-21843 GCA_003055125.1 Paykullia maculata
AATATTAACGCAAACAAACAAACATACAAACAAATACCTACAAACAAACAATTAAAATTTACACATATTCATAACATGGAATGCAAAAGAAAAAAAATAATGAAAACAAAACGAAATCATCATGAACAAATTTAACTAAATTATTGTATTGAACTAAATAAGATATGATCTTAAACTTTCAACTGGTTTATTAGTTTCTAGATCTTTTTAAAACAATATAAAACAAGAAAATCATTTATAAATTAAATAATAATAATAATCTTAACAACAACAATATATCACTAACAACAAAACACAAAACAAACAAAAAACTTTACAAAAAAAAACATATAATTTTATTGTTTTGTTATTTTAATAAAAGAATGTATAAAATATTTAGAGAACTTTTAATGGTATTTTTTTCTTTTTTCTTTTTTGGAAAATTAAAGTATTAAAAGAACTACAAAAAGTAATGGAAATTATTAAATCAAAATTGCTTGTTTATTTAAAAAACAATTTTTAATTTTTTCTAAACGTAATTTTTTGCTTTTAAGAATTTTTATGGTATATTTTATGTATTTTTAAAAACAAATAAAAATTATTATAAAAAGTAGTTCAAATAAAATGAAAAAATTTCCTAATAATTGTGATTAAAAAAAAACTTCTAATGCTGCTGCTCCCTTTCCTCCTTCTTTTCTTTAAACTTTGTTTTTTTATTGTTGTTGTTATTTCTAATATTCTGGCTTTTAAGCTTTAAAACATTTTTTAGCCTTAAAAAAGTAATTTGTTAACAAAATTTTCCAAAAACAAAAAAAAACCATGAAAATATAGAAATTAATAACTTGTAAATCTATAAAACAAGAAATATCATTTTCAAAAATTAAAAAAAAACCCACGTTTTGTAACCGAATATATCACACGCTCTCCTCACTCTTTAATGAAAACAAATACTCACCATACAGTTACAATGAACACAATGGCTCTCTATCTCTCTTTCTCTCTCTCTCTCTCTCTTCGCCCTTAAACTCTCTTACAACACCACCTTTCACAGCTTAATTATTAATTTAACATGAAAAAAAGAAAAACAAAATTAATCTCAATTAATTTAAAAATTTCTGAGAAATTAACACAAAAAAAATTAAATAAAAATTATAGATTCTAACAAAAACTAAATTAAAAAAAAATAATAATAATAAACAATTAAGTAAATATTTAATATAAACTTAAATAAAATTGACTTAAAATAACAACAATAATTATAATATTAAATAAATTAAAACTTTAATAAATTAAACAAAAAAAAAAAAAATATAAGAAATAAAACTAGTTTTTCATTTAAAGTCACATTGCATTTGTGTTGTTGTCTCTGTTCAATTTATATTTTTAATTTCGATTGTCGTGTTTCAATCGAAAATGCGTTGCTTCTTGTTTGCCTTTAAATGAAACAAGTTTGTGTATTTACAATTATTTTAAATAAAGTTATAAATAATACAATTAAAAGAAGAAAAAAAAAACAAAAAATAATTAAGAACATAAAGAATTTTAAAGAAAGTAATTAACAAAATAATATTATAAAGAAGAAAACATATTTTTGGTAATCAATAGGAATACTAAAAGCAAAATAAATTTTAAGTAAAATAAAGAGAATAAAAAAAAAACGCAATAAACGGAAATATGCATAAACAAATTCTTAATGAAAATGTTTTATTTTTTCAAAAAAGTTTGTGCCACAAATTAGAAATTTGGTATAAAAAAAATTTTTTTAAGGTGTTTTAAGCCCAGACTTACTTGTCGCTGTGATGTTGCCGATTAAGCTATTTTTTCCGCTAGATTCAACCCTTTTTAAAACCTTTAAATGCTGAATTGGTGTCGTTTACGATTTTCTTTAAATTAGCCCCTTGGGTTGAGTTAATAAGAGCAGGCAGCTGCAGAAAAAGAATTTAGATGCAGCTCAACTGTGTGCGCTACGTTGGTCCCTTTGTGATACATGTAGCCCATTTAAGCGCCCCAGAATTAATCGTTCATAGTTTGGCTTAAAACTCCACATTAACTTTTTTCGACTGTATCGCAATACTTTAGCGACTTTAATGCAGAACTGAACATTATTCACCCCTATTATGTACATATGTCGTCGGTACAATAATGGCACCTCAGTTGTCTTTATTAACAGCAATCGATTAGCATTGACAAGTGGTTAGTATATTCTAAGGCGTCCTAAGATCGATGTTAGGTTGTCGAAGCCATATTTAAAAGCGACTCAAAGCAAAATTTTTCAACAGTTGCCATTTATTGAAAAAAAGATTTCAAATGGAATTTTAACTGCAGAACTTAAAAATTTTAAAGTTAAAAAACCATTTTATAGTTTAAACCAAAAATCATTGCATCCTTTTTTATACAACGGGTTATGCAATGGCCTGTGGTGGCCATTTTGTGTTCATTTAGTCATTAATGCCAAATCACTATGGCAAGTTATACGATTTGGGCAGCACTTTATTGTTAACGCAAACGTGGGAAAATTCGATAAAATTGGTTTGATAAATAATCAGTTGAAGGAAATCCAGATTTGTCGAGAACATTGCCGCTGCCTGTGAAAGTGAGCACGAATACCCAAAGCAGTCGCATTCATTCATGCACAAGAGCTCGGCCTTTCAAAAACATTAATTTGACAAATTTTGCGTCGGGAGTTGGACCTTCAACCCTAAACCAACTGATCCATGAGCTCAATGTTATGACCATAGACAATGCGCCCCGTTAGTTCACTTTGAATGTATATCTACATTTTGTTTGGTTTTTATGTGCTTGAAACAATGCAGCCAATAGCATTAGGAAATACAGTTTTTTATTTCAAAATACTTATTTCAATTTAGATGTATTCTTCTCTTCATTTTAAACTTAAAAAAAAAGTAAAAGAATGACTCTTTGCAAGTGTTTTATCCAAAATTTAAAATACAGTGGGAGGGTTGTAATAATTCCTGACTACAGTAATTCCCAACACTAAAGCGTAATTTTGTCAGCTTTAATGTATTGAAAATGAATGTTGTTAATCGTACTTTATCCACTATTAAAGGCTCTCTTTTCTTCAAAACAAACTTTAATGCCGTTTTGTTAATGCGTAAATATTCAGCAGATCTGTAATAAAATAAATGTTCTCTTTTCTTTACGTCTTAAGTTTTAAAACTGACGCATCGAGAGAAGTTGTATTAAATGGATTTTAATAAATTCACCTTAATAAAAAAATGTGCCAGCCAAAAGATAAAACATATGATGGAAATAAAAGTCAGCTGATCAGTGGTAGTCACCTTCTTGGATTTACCTTTATATTTTTGTTGGTGTTTTTGGTGAGTGGACTAAACATAGCGTCTGTTGTTGTTGCGTTGTTGTATGTACTTTTTTCTTGATGTAGTGCCGCGCCACCTTGCAAACAAATGCCCCTTGTTTATTTTTAATTGTTAGAACATATAATAATCAATTTGTTTATAATTTTTTACGTTTCGTTTTTATTAATATTATCCATAAAATAATAATAAAATGTTAAAAGTTTAACTATGTGCTTAAATTCTAATGAAAAAAAGATGTATGTATACATAGAGAATATGTATGTATGTATGTAAATTTTATGCAGGGTTTTTTTCTTTTTTTTTAATTTTTTAATTTTATTTAAGTTTTTAAATTTGAATTTTTTTTTTATTTTAAATTTAATTTAATTTTTTTTTTTTTTAGTTTTACGGTTCAATTTACCTTAATATTGTGGTTGGTTGTTGGTTGATTTGTTTTTTTATATATTTTTTTTTTTTATATTTTATTTAACTTTTACGTTGTAGTAGTTGTAGTTGTTTTCTTTCTATTTGACTGTATGTGTGTATCTATTTTGTGTCTATTTTTGTAATGTTGTTTTTTATGGTTTTCTCCTGTAAAATTTTGAATAATTTGTGGTCATTCTTACTCTTTTCTTTTGAGGGGGGAGGGGGATGGACAAAAAAAGAAGCATTGAATAGGGTTTAGTTATACGAGAATGATTTAAGTTTGAAAAAGTTTACGGTTCTGTTGCTGTAGTTGGATTTTTTTTCTTTTGTTTTGTTTTGTTTTATTTTATTTTTGTTTACGATTAATGCTAATGGTTGATTTTTGTTTTACTCAAACGTATAAAGTTATTTAAAATTTAATTTTGTTTTTATTTTATTATTTTACTTTTTTTTTTTAAATGTTTGTTAAATTGTTTATCGGTTTGTTTTGTTTTCTATTTTTTTTTTTATGTACAATTTTAATTCATTTAGGATTGCTCGTCAACGAGGAGCATAATTTGTTGTGTTGCAGCCGGGGCTGGATTTCTTGTACATTCAACTTGATGGGCATTCCAATCCTTTCGTTGACAAAATTCGGAACAATAGGGAGTCTTTCGGCATAATGAACATTCGGCCAAAGCTTCACGATTACAATTTGCGCACTGAAAATTTTTAAAGAAATAATAAAGAATTTAGGAACTCATTTGCATAAAAGTTTAACGTTTTTGTTTTTCTTAAGTAATAAATTATTTTTTTTTATAAAAATTTATTTGACTTTTTAAAAAAAATTATGTCCAATTTTAAATCTTTTCAGTTGAATACAAATAAAAACAAGTAAGAGCGCTATATTCGCTCTATATATATATATAGAGCGAATATAGCACTTAACTACTAGAGCTGCAAAACTATCGATTGTCAGCACCATCGATAGTTTCGGTAGTTTGAACAAAAAATATCGATATATCGGAGTGTTCAAGCGAACAGGATAAATTTGTATTAAACGAAATTTGCTGTGTTTTATTTCAGCTTAAGTATTTTAACTTCTAAGAAAACAATAAGTTACTATTTATTTTCGTCTGGTGCAATTAAATTATGATTCGTAAACTGATAAGACCAGAGGTATAATATTTCAATATGTAGATATTACAAAATTAAAACTCAAGATCTATTTATGTTAACGTTTCTACCACGTTAACTTAAGTTTAAGTAAAGACAAAGGAGACTTTAAAGTAAATTAAAGTTTAAGAAATATATACCTTCTTAGCTGATATAACTTCGTTGCCATGCAATGCACCCGCTATATTCGGATCGTCAATGTCTGTATGCACTTGAACGCGCATTGCTGCCACAGCTGCGTCGCGTTCCTTTTGTAATATTTCGATTTTACGATCGTACGTATTCTTAAGATCGGTTAGAATGCGTTTAAAATCATTGGTGGCCTTGACCATTGTGCAATAAACATTCTCGAGAGTTTTCATTGTCTGACTATTGTCTAACAATGCAATTGGCCCAGGATCGTTTATGTTCACGACAAACGTTTCTCGATCGTATGCATTACATATTTGTGTTTGATCTACTAGCTCTGTTGACGTGTCGAGGCTGTCGTTAAGTGTTGGCCACGGTTCATCCTTGGAGGTAATGTTATCTTCCGTTAAAAACATATTATTATCATCTACCACCGTTGTGGTATGTTGTGGTGGTTCTGTATGATTTATAATATTGTTGTTGTTATTAATATTATTGTTAGTATTACGTTTACGTTTTGGACCCCCAGTTTCGCCATCATTATCTGTTTGATTTCGCTTCCGACGTTTGTATGGCGTAAAGAGACGTACGGGTCCAGATGCTGTAAGAAAAATATAAATAAAAATGTTAAAACGTTAATAAGTAAAAAACAATTTGTTTGGCAGCGTTAGATGAACTTTGACATATTGTAAAATATGTATGACGTTTATTTTAATGCGAAACCAGTAAAAAAAAGGTTTAAAGGCTGTGCGTGTAAACATTTTTTCCTGCCATTGTCAGATTATTATCAGATGTTGTTAGATCATTTTGCATTGTCAGATGTGCAAATTTTACGACATCCAACAGTTGCATCATTGTCAAACGCGTAATACATACGGATCTGTTAAACATCTAGATGCTACGGAAACTTGATTTCAACATATCTACCAACAGACGGACAACCACAACAAAGGCAACAAAGTGTTGCCCAGATACAATTAAGACAGGCTTTTAAGAAAAAAATCATTCAAAATCATAAGACATTCTTAGTCTCTTATGTTTGAGTGGTTAATTTTAAATTAAACATAGATTTTATCTACTCAATCCAAAAGCACTGAATGCCCTGTTTCACAGGTCTCCATAATCGTCCTTATTCTATTATTGCCACAAATAAATCCACCTCCATACCCATAACTGATGCTTCATAGTACTTTCTTCGCACTATGCAAATTCTGCTCTCTAAACCCAAACTTTAAGGTAGGCTTAAGTTAAAACCAATATATGTACCTGAATTAGTCACTTTTTAGTTACGCGCTTAATGAATCTCAAAGCCATTCAATATTTTTTTAAATTAAGATTATATTAAACCAGATTTAGTTTATATTTACGTAGCACACAAAGTTTTAATTTCAAACTAAGGATGATTTTAAAACAAACAAGTTTTATTTATAATGTTTATATATTAACCTTCTATATACATACATACATACATACATATTATGTATGTACATACATTATAGAAAAAAAAATGCTTTAAGAACTACCACATTCTTTCATCAATAAATGATTTTAACCTAATTTTCTTGAAAAACGTAAAACAACTAAAAATTGTTTGACCACTTACCCGCTTCATCGTCACAACAAACGGTACAACTGCAGTTGGTTGCGTGTGGTGTTAATGTACCCTCATCGATTAGCGACTGTAACGATTTGCCACCATACTTAATGGAACGTTTCCAATCCTTACTCGAGCCGCGTCCACACGTCTGCTCAAATTCGCTAGGCGTCAGCCATTTGTCTTTGTACTTAACACAGCGACCACGACCGCCGGAGCCCAACTTGCTGCGATAGAGCTCGGCACTTGTGGTCTTGCAGCGTATGGGGAATATTTCCATCTGAGACGTTTCAGTCCAACTGACACCGGACGCTGAGCCACAGCCGGAACCCGCACCGTGCATCATCTGGTCACCGGTAATGGTGCTGTCATGACTATTATTGCTGCCAGAACCATCGTGATTCATGCCACCGGAATCACATTGCTGTTGTTGTTGAATGACAATGGTTTTGAGGTCGCCGCCAACGCTGCCCACTACCGCACCGCTGGATATATAACCGTTGTTGTCTACGCATAGCATCTGTTTAAAATGCGGTAAATGATCGGGTGAGATGACATTGAAAGCGGTGCCGGCAATCATGGAACCAATGGGCAGGGAAACGGGCACGGACACAACATTGCCACCGCTGCCACCACTATTTTCATTTGATGATGTTACCATATGCACTTTGGTCTACAAAATGTAATAGTTCGATAAATTGCCAAACGCACCAAACACCACAGCACAGCACACAATTTTCAGCAGCAGCAGTTGATAGACAAAATGTTGTGTGTTTAGTTTTTGTAATGTCGTCAAAGGCAAAGCAGTAGATGAAATGAAAAAAGTACACACAATATTAAAGAAAAAAATAAAAACAAATAGGAGATAGGAGAAATTACAAAATCAAAACAAAAGCAATTATAAGTAGGAAAAAAGCACACACAAATATTAATTAATAGAGAAATTTTGGAAATCAAATGAAAAAAAAAACACACGATATACTAAAAAATATGTACACAATATTTTGTGTACAACAACACACGCACACGGTAGGACTGTGGCAAGCGTTTGGAAGATGTTTGGTGGCACTTGCCATTTTAAATGCCTTTACACAGCAGCAAGACTTCTTTGCTGTTGCTTCCAGTTTAAATGCGTATTTAGGGGGAAGGACGCACGGATTAGTGGCGCAGTGGCGCACTTTGCACAATAAACACTTGCAGGCACTCACCAACTATCGTTTTAACTATTAACAGTTTTGTGTATTTGTAATTATTTTTTCTTCAACATTTTTTTTCCTGTTTTTTTGATTTGAATGTGTCCAAAATGTTTTTTCCACTTGCACGAATTCAATGACCAACCGCTTTTATTTGTTACTTACCTGATGGCCGGAACTTTCAAGTATAACTTCTTCCTTGACGTCACGGGCTTCATCACTTAAAACGGCTAATTCTTTAACATCACGTATTCTACTTAGATGCATTTCAGTGGAATCGTGTTCCATAGCTTGTTTTGGAGTTTTGACACTGTCTGCTTTGCTCTGCTTTTTCTTTGCTTTGCAAGTGCTTACACACACACAAAATCACAATTTTTTCTATTTTGCCGTGTTACAAAAAAAATATATAAGGACAATTTTAGGCGGTTTTCACTACACAAATTCAATTCACCACTTAAAAACTAATTTGCAGTTTGCGTTTTCCAATAGTTTAGTTTTCAATATTTTCTTTAAACAAATTAATCACATTTTGCTTATAAATATCATTTTTTTTTAGAAAATATATTAACTGGAGATGTATGACATTTGTGATAACAACTTTCAATTAACACATTAAAAATTCTGTTTGTTAAGTAAGAAATGTCAAAAATAGAGAGGAAAAAAGCTTTCTTCCAATTAGACACGGGCAGAGTTGCATTTATGCTGGGATACCATTTTAAAGTGAATATCGTGAGTAACACAGAGTTGTTGCTAAAATCATATAGCAACTAACAGTGTGGGTAATTTTCTTTTTGAAGACTGTTTTGTAGTAAATTAAACTGGATAGAAATTAACTTAATTTATTTGTACAAATTAAAGCAGAAAATGGCTAAACTATTTAAAATTTAGCAACATTTAATTTAACATAAATTTATAAAATGCCTACGAAATTTGTATTGTTTTAAGAGCATAAGATAGTTATTAAATAATCGCCGATTTATTACAAAATCGCTAGAGCTATTATCACTGGTAGAGAAATATAAACAATAAAATACAAATAGAATACCAATTGGAAACGAAAAATATATTGGCTTACAATAGAAAATAATTAAAATCATTAATATTTATCAATAATGTTGGCAGATGTGGATGTTTTTGTCACCAATTATACCATTGTGGATCCGGAAATCTATCAACTATGGATAGAGGGGTTTTCTTGTAAGTTTCTACTGCCCTAAAATGTATAATATGTATAGTTATTATTGCTTGCAGCAACTGAGGCCGTTTGTTATTTAAAGCAAAAAGATTTTGGTCATTCAATGGGTGTCCATTTAGACTTGATTACCTCGGATGTCTTAGATCATTATCGCACATATTCTCTTATTGAGCGCCTGCTGTATGCTCCTATTAAGTTGTTAGAACAATGCTGTTTCCAGTTAGAAACAGAAACCCGTGATCTTATTATAGAAAAGTAACATACCTATTTTGTAGTGTAAAAAATTTATATATAATAGTTTTTTATTTTGCAGATATTATTCCATTGATGATTGTGTGGCTCGAGAAATATTAGGTAAAAAATTATCTTCTCGCTACAGAAAGGATTTGGATGAGGTGGCCGAAAAAACCGGAGTTAAATTGAAATCTTGCAGGTATTAACATAATGATTGTTAAAAAAAATCTGAAATTCAAACTTCTAAAAAGTTAATTAGGGCTTCGCAGATGTAAAACAAAAGGTTTACTGCCATCTTTTAGACTTATCTACTCAAAATCATAGAATAGCAAATTAAAAGTTATTGTCACAATTGCATTTACGATTTCTTAAAAAAAACTACTTTCAAACAATCCGTAAATGAAAAACCAAACATTTTTTTATAGTACTATTTGGCCAAGTGACCGAGATTGGCTTGCGATTAGTTAAACATTGCATTTTGAAGGCAACCTTCTATAAATGAATTATTTATTAACAGAAACTGACATTTTTTTATTTTTGTTATAAGCAGAGAATTTTCAATTAATTTATTAAAAATTTTTCTGCACACTGTAAGTGTTTTCGCAAATAAATATTTCAAAAAGTTAAAACAGTCAAATATATAGGTTATACTTATGTAATTGAATTTCTAACTAATTTATTAATTTCAAATCGTTTCCCTTTCGAAATCGATTGTCCACTCCCCTGAAGTTGTTCATTTTTTTTTCTTACAGGCGTCAATTCGACAATGTCAAACGCGTATTTAAAGCTGTTGAGGAATTGCCTGGCAGTATAACACAAAATATTAAACAACAATTTAATATATCGGAAGATTTGGCAAAGTAAGTGTATAATTAAATTATTAACATTTAACTTTAATAAACAATAAACTGTACAATTTCTTTGCCCTATTTTTGAAGGAAATATGCCTCAATTGTATTTTTAGCATGTTTACGTTTTGAAACTTCAAAGAAAAAATTGCAGTATTTAACATTTAATGATTTGTTTGACTGTTCACAGGCTGTCATGGCCTACTGGACCTATACGTATCAGCATTCGGGGCCGGAATACTATGACACTGAAATGGATAAAGAGTTTTTATTGGATCTAAGGGAGTTGCGTTGCTTATTGGATAAAGAAAAGGAAATTAAACAGTAGGTTTTATTATTGCTTTTCTATTTTCTTATATTTTTCATTTACATTTTTATTTAGTTTGGTTTGTTTGCGTCTAAAACCAGTTTTATTGGAAAGATCCTTTCAAGAGTTGGACTCGAATTTTCGGTAAATATAAAATATTAAAACAAAGTCATCATATCGTATTTTTCATATTATAAAATTTTTAAATTAAAGTATATAATATGACAATACGACATCAAAACTTATTTTGTGAATCCACTAAATATTTGTTAATTCATTTAAATTTCGTATTAATTGTTTATGATTTAGCTCCTATTGGCGTTCCTTGATAAGCATTGCTTGCAATTTACATCGCACCCGTGAGCTGCGTGATTTATTTGTGGATCTTTGTGAAAAGTTAATAGAACCTTGGCGTCAAAATGTTTGGGCCCGTGATCATGTTAACAAGTTTTTAGCTGCCATTACACAAAGTGTTTTAGATCTGGAAATATCTAGGTGGGTACAAAATAATTTGAAATTTATTTTAAAGATTCGCTTTCTGCATACCAATTTTTTTTGTTTTTTTTTCTTAGAGATCAAGAAACTCGCTGTTTGTGGGATCGTTATATGCAAGTTATCAGTATATGTTTAGATAAAATGTATCATTATTAAGTGTATTTTGTTTAATTTAAGCTGTTTCTGTTTTTCATATGCCTATTTATTTTGTAACATGTTTTTTTTTATCAATAGACAAATGGTTTGTCATTATTTCAAGTTGTGTTCAATAAATTAAACATTTTTATAATTCAACTACGTTTTAAATAAATTATTTAGGATAAACAAACATGTAAGTGTTGTTATATGCGGCTTTGCCAAATCATATATCGACGACCAATACATAGTTAAGAGCTTTTTGAAGACGTTTAATAATGCTTACACAAAATTAGAAAAAGTCGTGACATTAACTGTAAAAAAAATTGAATTACGTGTTGTTGACGATTTTTAATAGTGTAAGATTTATGGTAAACATCAGTAAAATAAAAAATAATCCAGCATCATCGATCGACCCAACTGGGTTTTTTTAAATTCTCAATTTGCAAATAAACAATTACTGCAACTTCTTTAATTGCAATCTAAAAAAAACTCTTGATTGAAAAAATAATACAAAAGTGTGACCATATTTTATTTTAGAACTTTATCCCTACTTAACCGATTTTAATAATTGCTCTCAACATTCGTTTAATAACACAGGCCAACAAATTTTTAACCCAGCCACCAGAGTAAACTTTTCTAAAGGCGCTTAGATCATCACATCCGATTTTCGAGATATCATAAAGTTTAAAGAAACCTGGGGCCTACTTCCGTCATTCGACAGCGATCGAGTTTTCTTTGTTTTAGGTAAAGGAATTCTATTTGGAATTCCTTTACCTTAAGCAAAGAAAACTCGCACGTTCGAGTAAAACTCGATCGCTATCGACTGACGGAATTAGGCCCCTGGTTTTTTTGCCATATTCATTGAAAAATAGTTTAAATTTTTGTTTGTATTTTACATATAACGTTTTTCTACTTAAAGATTTAGATCAATTTCAATAAAAAAAATATGTATGTCTGAGAAAAAATTTAAACAGTATAGTTGATTTTAATTTAAATCGGCTTAAAATTAAAGTCTGACCGTGAGAATGTTTTTCACACATAAACAGACATAGCAAAATTGACTCAGGTAATAACAAAGACCAAGAATATTTATGGGTCTCTGATAATAATTTCTTGGTGTTACGTATGGAATGACAAACTAATATTTACCCTTAATCACCACGCGCGAATCCAGGTTAGAGGAAAAAAGGATATACCCCCACCACAAAAATAAGAAAAAAGTAGGTATAAAGTGTTTATTTGATTTATTCCTTTTTTTGTTTGGTTTTTGTTTCATCTTAAACTTTCTCTCCTCTAATGTAGGGTATACAAACACATTCCAAAATCTCTATTTAAAATTAAATACATTCGATCAATTGCGTGTTTACAGATAATATTTGATAAAACATCTGTTTATAATTTGGTTGTTGTTAATAAACAATTTTCGCAAGAAAAGCCTGATAACGAAAGCCACCATAAAACTGCAGGGAACAAACTAGTGCATTAAATTTAACTTACAGATACAATATACATACATACTTATGCATAAACAATATAAACAAAAAGTTCAAAGCTTTTCCTACAACAACCATATAAGTACATAAGCACTAAAACAACTAGAAGCTGTCAATTTTACAGAAGAAAAAAATAATTACAAACTTGCATTGCAAAATTGCGAAAATAAAACGAGACATAAAAATAGTCAAAAGTAAGCGCAACAACTTGTCAAAACTTTTATATTGAAAATACATACTGCATGAAACAAAACGCAGCAAAAAAATTAAGAAAATACAAATCAAAACAAATAAAATTTGCCAACGAAAAATAAAAGTTAACCCTTAAGCCGAAGCAAAAGAGATACAAATGTAAATCATATCAATTGTGTTTGCGTATCTATGGAATTTCGGTAAGTTTTGCACTCGTAATTTATCTGATGGATTGATAACTACATACATTGTATGTACATATGTGCACAACTATGTATGTACATACATAGCTGCTGTATTAAAAAAAACGGTGTGATTTTCTTTAGTCTCTTATTCTCCAGCAACAAACAACCACTTAAGAAAATTTATTAGTTTTATAATTGGAGCAACACATGGATGTTTTTTTTCCATATTTTACCGAAAAATATTTACTTTTCGCAACAGTCGCAATAAATTATATTATTTATTGTTAATTTAATTTAATTAAAAAGAAGAGAGAAACAAACAAAAATCATGTATCTTTTCCATTCGTCTAGTGAAACTCTGGAGGAATTGGACGATGAAACTTGCGATGAGGAAAAATTGGCCAGAACTTCAGATGAAAATCGAAAGTAAGTAAAAGATTATTTCTTGTTATTTGTTTCCCTTGTTAGAAATAGAAACAAATAAAAGTTATTAGAAGACTTATGTTTATATTTATGTATACATACATTTTTATTTAGACTTACTTTTAACAGTGGGTGGCAATACAATCTTACTTTTTTTTGAAACTATTATATAAGTTTTGTTTCTGAGAACAATTTTGATTCTAAAGCATTTTTTATTAAAAAATACAACAAAGTTTTAAAATTTTAAAAGGTAAATTACTACATTCGATATCGATCGAATATAAAGAATCCTTGATAAAACTCCTTTACCATAAGCAAGGAAAACTTGCATATTAAAGTAAAATTTCCAAAAAAATTAAATATGTTTTTGTTTAAAATATATTTATTTGGAGAAAATATCGTTTTACTTTTTTCTTCCCGGTTTACAACCACTGCCTAAATCTGTATAATGAAACTTTTCTAAACTAAAGCATGGAAAACCAGGCAGTAAATTAAACAACATTAAACAAGTGTTGCTCTGAGATTAAGCAAAATGTATTTTTATTTTTGATTTGGATGTCAATATTTAAACATTTCTTTTTAGACAAAATCACAGTGAAATTGAAAAACGACGGCGGGACAAAATGAACACCTACATTAATGAATTGTCCTCCATGATACCCATGTGCTATGCCATGCATCGTAAATTGGATAAGTTAACGGTTTTACGCATGGCAGTGCAGCATTTGCGCAGCATAAGAGGAGCGGTACATGCCTACAGTGGTGGTGATTGCAAGCCAACATTTTTATCGGATCAAGAATTGAAAATGTTAATATTGCAGGCAGCTGAAGGATTTCTGTTCGTTGTGGGCTGTGATCGTGGTCGTATATTGTATGTATCGGAATCAGTATCGAATGCTTTGAATTATACACAAACAGACTTGTTGGGTCAGAGCTGGTTTGATGTGCTACATCCTAAAGATGTGGCCAAGGTTAAGGAGCAGTTGTCATCGTTGGATCCCTGTCCGAGAGAGAGGTTAATAGATGCAAAAAGTAAGTAAAAATAAGGAAATTAGTATTTCAATTTTAAATAAGTAATTATATTTTCTTAAGCCATGCTTCCTGTTAAAACCGATATACCGCAAAGCTTATGCCGCCTATGTCCGGGTGCTAGACGTTCGTTTTTTTGTCGCATGAAACTCAAAGCCGCCTGTAGCAGTCAAATCAAAGAGGAATCAGATACTTCTTCAAGTTCGCGCAGCTCCACCAAACGTAAATCAAAATTGAGCATGGATGAGAAATATCGAGTTATACAATGTACAGGCTATTTAAAATCCTGGGCTCCCATTAAGGAAGAAAATCAAGATGCTGATAGTGAAGATCAAATAACAAATCTCTCTTGTTTAGTGGCTATAGGGCGTATACCCTCAAATATTATGGAAGATCAGACCTCCTCGTCGCTGGATAACCATCCAAATGTAAGGCATGTTAATTTTCTGTCTCGACATTCGGTAGATGGCAAATTTTTGTTTATAGATCAAAGGTTAGTTAGTTTTTTTTTTGTTTTAGTAATATTAATCCTCAAGCTTAAAAATAATTTATTGCTTAGGGCTACCTTGGCGGTAGGTTTCTTGCCTCAAGAAATTTTGGGCAGTAGCTTTTATGAGTATTTTCATCCCGAAGATATACCTGCTTTGGCTGAATCGCATAAAATGGTTTTGCAGGTGGCCGAAAAAGTTACCACCCAAGTTTATCGATTTCGTTGCAAGGACAATAGTTTCATACAGTTGCAGAGTGAATGGCGTGCATTTAAAAATCCTTGGACCACAGAAATTGAATATATAATGGCTAAGAATTCGGTATTTTTATAAGCATTTAGATTTTACTACATACACACATACATACATACATTTGTATGTACATATATTTAAATGTATTTTTTTAAACCTGAACAAAATAAATCTCAATATATGTGTAATAAAAATCGGTGGTCAGAGGTTGTCAACAAGTAATAGAATTTTTTTTCACATAAGATATGATACAAATCAATAACTGTATCATGATTTGTATTTTAATACTTTTTCTTAGTCATCTTCTGCGACAAATAACCTTTGATTCAAAATTTAAACAAATAAAGAAGGCAAACTTTTTTTTTTAATTTTTTGTTAAAATTTAAAAAAATCGATTTTCAAGCAATCGCCTTTTTGCTAAAAAAAAATTGAAAAATAGTTGGAGGAGTCGGCAACAGTGGCACCTACATTTTGATCGAAACCTCAAATTCGCCAGATTTGAGTTGCTTGTCTTGTTACCTTTCTACAAAAACAATATAAAAACATAGTTTCCTAATTTAAACGATATTTCTTTTTATTCTGGCTCAAGTTAATTTTTAAATTTATTTATTATGAAGGAATTAATTTGTTTTCTTTTTAAATGAAAAATATACTGAACAAGTAATTTCCCAGACACTAGCCGAGTGAAATGCATTTTCGGAACCAGGTACAGTTTCATCATCAGCACTCTGATCGGTATTTTAGTATTGCATGTAAATATATCATCTATTTAACTCAAAGTTAATTAGGAAATAGAATATGGTGACTGGCTGATATTAATATTTTCTATCACTGAGCGAGAATGAAATTTACCACAACCCACCACAACCATTTAAAGCAAAACAAATTCATATCTTATATATGAATTCGCCTTGCATTATCACATGTATTCAAGGCGAATTTATGATATGAATTCGCCTTGCATCGAACCAATCGCAATGGAGCAGTTGTTGTATTTTTAGTACAACATATTGTTTCTATATAATTTGTTTTGCTTTGTTTTGGTCAGTCATCAACAGATGGTTGACCATTATTGATATTAAACCGGGCCGCGAGTTATTATTTTGCAATAGTTTTAAATTTTCAGTCGAGCTTATTTATTAAAACAAGTTTTTCTATTTATTTTGGCTCAAGTTCATTTTTAAATTCCTTTATAATGAAGATATTAATCTTTGTTTGTGAAAATTGACGAATATACAGAAAAAGTAAGTTTCCTAATTTATTTATATATATTTTTATAATACTTAAGAAGGAGGAGAAAATACAAAACAGTGATTTTCAAGCAACAATAAACCGTTCAGACCGATTTCCCTCAATATCTAAAATATTTGTATGTTAGGCACTTACACGTGTGACCATGATCTTTATAATCACTTTAAAAGTT
Organism: Paykullia maculata; assembly: GCA_003055125.1. NCBI lineage: Eukaryota > Metazoa > Arthropoda > Insecta > Diptera > Rhinophoridae > Paykullia > Paykullia maculata. Next base: position 21,406 of record NDXZ01011171.1, read on the forward strand.
AATTTGCTTAAAAATTATTACAAAATAAAGTAATAAAAATTTTATAGTATATAAATAAACAATTCTTAAGTTTACTGAAGGTTTATTGAACGGTTTTTGTATGAAAATTTCGTTCAATAAACCTTCAATAAACTTAAAAATTGTTTATGAATATGGGAAGTAATTTATAATACAGGGAAGTAATTTATAATACAGGCAAAAGACATTAGGAAATAAATTTATAAAAATAAAACTTTATTCATTTATAACTGTCGCTTGATAAATTTTATACGGTTTCGGTGATAGTATCAAGCCCGGCAATAGATTTATTGAGGGTTTATCCTCTTCTTTTTCGCTTAAAAGCAATTCAAAAGTTTGACAAATTTTGACTAGGACTGAAAGTATACAGGCTCTGGCCATAGTAGACCCAAGCAACGTCTTCGACCTTGGCCGAATGGC
>NDXZ01011173.1:0-15599 GCA_003055125.1 Paykullia maculata
TTGTATAAGAAAATTAAAAAAGTTATTCTATTGAAGTTACCTCTCACCATACCATATGCAGTTTCATACATAAGTACAAAAATCTTTGAAATTTTTATTAATATGTCGTTTGTAGTACGCGGTATATAATAAGACATACGAGGACACACAGATAAACCAAAAAATAATTTAAAGTTAAATTAAAAGATTTTTTTATTAAAAAATAGTTTTACGATTTTTATATATTAAGAAGAAATTTTGACAGATTAGTGCAGGCTAAGATTTGGTTCATTTTGTGTGTGCAAAAAGTTTTTATAATATTTTTTTAATATATTAAATACCCAGCAAGCATTTTTTCAATTTGGGTGGTTATTATTTTATATGTTACATATTAATGAGGAGTTGTTACAATCATCTTTTTTTTTAACATAAAGTAATAACTAAGTGGTAATGACTTTAGTAACTTATTTTTTTAGTGACTCTAAAGTTGTCGTTGCTTTTATAAAATTTCAATAGTAGGGAATTAATCACTTATGTTAATTTTTCTAGATGCTGTTTGCTAATTAATTATATTTTGTATTTGGTAAATACATTTGTAAGTATGGGTCATTAAGTTATTTTATTTAAAAAACAAAGTAATAAAAGTTAAATTTTTAAAAAATTAAAATAAAGAAATGTTTTAGTAGAATAGTTGCAACTACTAATGTTCCACATTATTATATGTTAATATGATTTAAAAAAAAAATTAGTTAATTACTATTGTTCACACTAAACAATTTTCTTTGCGGCAAGTCTCCTTACTTGGACCAAGAAAAAGTTTCCTTTATAAATACACGTTTATTATTTTTTTTAATTATTTTAATTAAGTTTATTGTGCAAATTAATACATCTTAAACGCTCTTATTAGATATTATTTAAATTATGTTATCCAGAGTTTTGACAATTGAAGTATTAAATTATTTAACATCTGTTGAAACAACATGTTGCGTAAATATAATTTAGTGAAAATTTGGATATATTTATATGCACACTTACATACTTATGTATATATGTATGTATATATACACAAATACAGCAATACATACATAACGCTTTGCATTTAAAGCTTTGTATATACATACATATGTATATAATAACAGGTAACCATCCTACAACGCGGGTTCCTATAACGCGTTTTTGCTACAAAGCGGTTCCCAAAATGCGGAAATTTTCTTACAACCCGGCTCCTACAACGCGATTTTTACGAAGATTTTCTATGCATCGCAATTTACTATTTTAATTAAAAAAGAATTTTTTTCTCCTGAATGAAATTCTTTGCAGTATGTACATTTTTTGATACCTATTCTTTTATAACATTGGCCCCCCTACATTTGAGTATTTGCTTATATACACACAACAAAAAAATTATATTAAATCGGTGACGACAATTTTTGGGTGTCTTCGTTATTGTGTGCTTATTTTGAAAAGGGGTTTCACAACGCACATGATCAAATATGTAATTGGAGATTTATGCTGTTTTTATTTGATGTAGTAATTCTTATGTTTGTGTGTTGTCGCATTTGCAACTAAGAGCATCAAACAAAAAATATGTGTGATTAAAAAAAATTCATTAAAAGATTTTTTCAAACTAATAATCATCGAAAGGATGCCCGAATCTGATAAAGGCTCAAGTTCAGATTTTGAACTAGTGCGAACAAAACGTTCGAGACATATCATACTAAGTAAGTGATGAGGAGGAGTGGAAAATTAGGGTTCTATTTTGGATTTAATTGATTAGAATTTTTAATTTATTTGGAATTGAAATTTGATTTTTTTAATTTTTGTTCTTGTTTTAATTTAAATAAATGAAATGTTATCTATATATATAAAATAGTAAGGTGACTGATTGACTGAATGATTGATTCATAATCGCACAGCCCAAACGGATAGAGCTAGAGACTTGAAATTTCTCACGTTGTATAGATCCACTAAGAAGAGATTTTTAGTAATTCAAATATTTAGGCTGCTTAACTAGACAAGATACAAACAAAATTTAAAAAGCATTAGACTCATTATACTTTTCGGTACTTTTTTGAAATACAAACGTATAGTGATAAAAGCAGGGAAAAACGGGAGGTGTTAATTACTAAAAAAAAAACTGATCCGATTTAAATAAAATTTAAGTGGTAAAAAAGGAGAAACTTTGAGTGTGAGGTAGCAAAGCAGACCGGGTCCATCTAGTTAAATTATAAATTACATATACCTACTATACTATTCAAAATCAAATATATCTGTTTGGAACTAAACTCTAATTTTTATATGAAGTCAATATCACCTACAACGCGATTTCTTACAACGCGGCATTTTTAAGGAACCTATTCCCCGCGTTGTAGGAGGGTTAACTGTTGTATGATCGTCTAACCTGAAAATTTTAAAGGTTAAATAGGAAATGTATATTTTCTTTAAAATCAGAGATAAATAATTGAAATTTGTATGTTAAACAATAATTGAAGTCCATTTGTTTTAAAATTATTCATGTGAAACACGGTTGATTTGGTTTTGCTTCAATTTTGCAAGAAATATGAAATGTTTGTGAATTTATGCATGTGTTTGCATATCTAAAATATTGTCTTTGTTATAAAGTATGTATCCTAGTTGACCATGGCTTTAAGGTATCCTCAAAGACGACCACATACATATGTTCTAATCAGGAGAAAAGACATCACATTTGATTAAAAATTATTTAGATTATCGTAAATAAAACAAACAAAAAATTGTAACTTCTGCTAAGTTAAAGGAATCTTGAAATGCGACAAACCTTAATATTTACAAAAAAAATTACATAAAATATTCGAAAGTCGATCGATAAAAACTTAATCTGCGATCAATTGGATTATTTAAAGAAAGTCATAGAGATAAAAAATCAGAACAATCAAAACAAGAAGATATGCAAAGCAATTCATGTGTGTGTAAATTAGGCTGGTACAAACTAGTATGTTAAAATATTTTAAGCAACAGTTTTATGCATTTTTATTGCAAAGATTTATTTTTCATGAAATAAGTGACTTTAATAAAAAATAACTTTGTACGGCTACAAAAACCTACGCACTTTTGTTTGTATCAATTTCAACATGATTTTGTTTAATGCCACATACCTTAAAAACAAAATAAATTCAAAAGCTTTAAAGGATTAATAAAAAAAAATTAAAAAAATAGTAAAGTTTAAACTTTTAACCTGTTTTTGTATTTCCTGGTTTGCCTGTATATATGCTTTAAAAAACATTTTTGATTAAGTTAAGCTGCAAAGATTCTAAACTGTAATGAATTAAACCTTTTTGTTAATCTACTTTAACATTTTTATTTTCTTTCTTAAATTAATGATACAATTTGCATTCCTAAAAACTCTAAAATCCTTAAAAATATATGTCAACTATTAAAATCAGCGTTTAAATCTTAGTTTTACCCAGTGCGTGTCTAGCTTCTAGCATGTTATGTTTATTTACAAAATCAAGCTAGTAGTAGCTAGGTTAGGTGTTGCACAAAATGACATCAGCCTAATATACATTACAAATGCTTTTCTACAGTAGTAGTCAAAAAATAAGAACACGTTTTTTTCATTTAAATAAAGTTTAATAAATTTTCTAGCAAAATTTATATATTAATACTTACCTCTGCAAATGAAGAGTTAAGTGGGTCATTTTTTAAATCAATGTGTTTTTTCAGAAATAGAAATCTGTCTTAATAGAATTGGCACTTACTGTTAGCATCGGTGTGTATAATATTCTATTGATAGTTAGTTAGATGCTGTTTAATTGGAGCACATAGACAAATACATACAAAAGTAAATATTCATTCGCATTTTCCCACAAACAAATATATTCAAACATACATCTAATGATATTCAAACATACGCACGAATTTAAGATAAAACAAAAATTAATTTTATGGTCAAAAGATATTGTCCTTGGAGACCTTATACAAGATGTAGAAATAAGAGAAATTTAAGTGCTTTATACTAAATATTTAAAATAGATTGGACAAAATAAAAATAAAGTGAAAATTGCAAGAACTTTTCTTTTTAAGAAAGCACCTTTTTAAGGCTGTATAAAAAAATTGATTAACATTAAATACACCTAGAAATATTGGGTTTTTAAACATAATAAAAAGTAGTATATATAAAATATTTTTTATGTTAGATGGCATAAGCACCTGATATTTCAAAAAATTTTAAAAATTCTAATAACATTTTAAACATAATAATATTTATCGTTTAGCATGCCTTCTAATACTCCTCAAATAATATAAAATTTATCGTCATTAAAAAACCTATTATGTACCAAACACTCGAATGTATACAAAAAAGAAGGCTTTACTTTTCCCTAAAAAAAATAAAGCAGCAGACCTTAGCCTATTGTAGGGTATTGAATTTAAACATAGCAAAAATATATTTATTATTATTTTTTTAAATAAAAATTCTAAATAATATTTATATTTTATTTGGGTATTTTACAAGAAGGATTTATTCAACCATAATGAAGCAAGTTGCAACATTAATTAAAAATATTTTCTTTTGTTTCAACTACATCATGTGCGTATGTTATGTATGTATGTTAGTCCGTTTGTATATGTGGTTATTTAAGAATATTGAACAGGAATCTAAATATTTATTTAATATAATTTAAAAATTTATTTTAAAATAAAATAGTATTTTTTGTAAATGTTGAAAATAAAAACAATTTATCATACATTTATATTTTTGTTATTTTTAATTCAGTATTTTTTCTGTTTGAGCATGTTTTCTATAAAAAGTGTTTGTATTTAATTGTTTATTTTGTGGGTTAAATTGACTTAAAAAGTATTGTATCAATCAAATCTATGGTGTTTTTAAGCCAAAGAAACAAGAAAAAAGTTTAAGAAAAAAGATACACAAATAATCTCAAACTTTAAATCTAATAAAAAAAAAACAGGATAGGATGCACATATGTAAGTAAAAGTTCTGATTTAGTGCTTAAATGCTTAAGAAGATGCAAAAACAAAACAGATTTTTAATAATTTTATTGTTTTTAAGATTTCCTTATTTAGCATAATTTGCAAAATATCCTCATTTTATTTTTGGTTATTTTATAATTAATTTTACTACTTTTTTTTAAATTAGCGGGATAAAGTTTTTTCGGTAAACGTTAAATTTAAGGGTTAATATTATTCTTATACTCATATTGAATTGTTTGTGTTATTTGGCCTTGGATACTGCCTTATCTGCAGAACCAACATAATAGCAATCTAGTTACATTCGTCTGGTTGTCCGACTGTCGTTGTATGTTTACTTTTTCTCGTGTCATTTTTTCTGTTTATTTATCAAAGGCAAAATTTAACCTCATTTTTCTTTATCTTAATACAAACTAATGCACTAAACACATATGAAAAAGTTTTTAGGAAATCTTTACCAGGTTTTTTAGAAACACAAATTATATTGCAATATACCGTAGAAAAATCTGCCTATTTATTTTTATATTTTTTATTAAAATAAGGACATAAATTTATAAAAAATGCAAAAATAATAACTCAAGTCATAATACAATATTTCTAAGATATAATTTTTGCTATAATTTCTAAGCTTATTTTAAAATTCTAATGCAAAAAGTAAAAAAAAACTCCATCTGGTTCAAATTTAAGTTTTCAAAATATTTTTAAACAATTTTGAATTAAAATAAATTTTAAAGTTAATCATGTAATCAATAACGATTACAAGACTAGGGTTGCAAGGACAACGATATCCTACATCTATAATAATATGCATTAATATTTTAACTGCAATACAGTTACTAACATTATTTTTAAACAATTTCCTCCTAGTTCTTACTAAATTATGTCAAACCCTTAGACGTATACAAAATAAAAGTTTGTACGTCCTTAAAAATACTTATACGCCAGAGCGAATTTATATATTAAATTCACCAATAAATTTTCATATTATAAAAATAAATCAAAAAAATTTTTTTTTCTAATTTACTTAGAAAACAAGTTAAGTTTAATCGATCTGTTTTACTTACAAATTTGTAAAGTATTTTTCTGCAAAAATCACTGAAATGGACTTAAAGCTTTGTAATCGCATTAGTAACATAATATGTGAGTGCAGCAATTCTGGATTGTTTATCATGTTCATTGGATATGCATTAAAAAAAACTAATTTTTGTGCATAAACATTGTAATCAAAGCTATTGTAATAGAGAATTTTATACAAAATATAATTAAATCTTTATGCAAATCAATATTTGAATTATAATAAAAAAACGTTCATATATTTCAAATTATATTTACACTAAAATCCTTTTCACGAATAACAAAAATTTTTAAATATCAAATTGAATAATTTCCTTATCACTTTATTTTCAGCTTGATTGGCTTTATAACAAAGAAAAAAATTCCTATTATGTATGTTATAGAAAAAAATATAATAATTTGCATATAAATTAAAGTTAAGTTATTCACACAGGCTGATGCATACATTAACACACACAAGAAATATAGTTATGACTGAAAAAAGGAATGTTTTTAAATAAAAAAATCCAAAGAAAATGGCAAAAGATTTAAAAAGTTTTAACTTGTTAAGTAGAAGTGAAATAATTTAGAGTTTAAGCAGGACTTTAAAGTACAATATAACATATTCAATTACACCATTTTTAAATAAAATTTGTTGTATAATGAGAATAAACTCCCGTATTCTTGAATTTTTTTTTTATAATATTTTAATTATAAAATGAAATTAAAAAAATGTATATGTGCACTAACAAGCCCAAATAATAATTCAAAAATTCAAGACTAAAACTAAATCAAGACGAAAGACAAAAGGATCATTAAGTTCTTTAAGCAAGCAAGTTGGATGGGCAACCAAAAGCTGGATTGTATTTTGAAAATTACGGGGGTATGGAATTAAAAAACCTAACTTTGTTTTTATTTTAAGTTAAAGGATGATCAAATAACATACGTTCAAATTTATATTGAAGATATTTTGATATTTACAAATAATACCAAAAGTAAAGTAAATATAAACCCGCATGTCATCTGACATGTCATATTACATTTTAATATGACATTTCATCTGACAAATCACATGTCATCTAACTTTTCCATCTGTCATTTTCATCTAAAATTCCATCTAACATTTCCGTAAAATAATTCCATCTGACGTGTCATCTGACATATCCATTTGTACCTTTATTAAACTGACCTGCTTTAAAGCTTACCTGTATTAAGCTGACCTTTTTGGATTTCAACCTTGATTTAAACACAAACCTCGAAAGCAATATGGCTTTTTATTATTAAAATTTAATAATAATAATTTTCGTTTCATAAATTGTTTTATTTGCAAAAGTAATTAAAGTAGTATAACAAGCGCTATAAAAACTGTCAATTTCATATGTCATTAGTGGGGTAAAATCATAAGTATTTTTATTTTAGTAATAAATGTTGTTATTATTGCCATTCCTACCGTTGATGCTGTACAACAATCAGTTAATTAAGTTTATCAAAATTTAACACTCATTAGTGAAAGTAACAGCATCACAAAAACAACCATCAATATCGAAATCATCAAGAACAGCATCTTAAGGTCAAACTCGACAAGAGTAGATGTGGTTTTCAAGTGGCTAATAATTGTCAATTGTTTTAAAAATGACCTAATTCATTAAGTTCATGCAAATAAAATAAATATAAGTAAATATGGTTTGAAATTGAGTATCTGATAGAATCCTTAACAAAAACAAGTAAGAACGCTATATTCGGCTGTGCCAAATCTTAAAAACTCTTCACTACGTGTATTTATGTATGTATGTATGTGTGTATATATATTTAAGTATGTACGTATGTTTTACATGGCTTAGAAAACTTGATTTTTTTATGATATTTCTTTTGGTCTATATAGGTTTTTCGCCCACACTTTGCTGATTCTGGGTCAATTAGTATATAAAAAGTTATATCTTACACACAAATACAATAATTTTTGTGTAAAAAATTTTTTTTTTTGCTTATATCTCGTTAATTGTCGGATTTTAATTATTTTTAATAGCAAGAATCTCGGGACAGTTTCTGATTGTTTGATACCAGCAACGGGTCCGTACCACATTCGAATTTAAAAGAAAAACGAAAAAAATTGGGGCTGTTAGAAAAATTGGAATTAAAAATGGTCACTTCCGGTTTCGCAGTGCAACAACCATACACAGCTATTTACATATATGTTAAACAAATGTATATTCGACTTTAAAACGTTTATATACCCTAGACTTAAATTACAATTCGTGTACTTAAACGATTCATTTCAGGCTTGTGTTTCAGGTATTAAATTATTAATTTACAGATTTCTACCAGTTTTTTTAACATTACAATAAATATAATTTATTCAAAGACAATTAGTCCGTATGAGTTTGTTTAAATATTACTCAACATTAGTTGGGATTAGTTTATCAATTCCTTTTTTAATAATTTTTTAATCTATATTAGCCCTATTAAAAAAAACGAAGAAAACATGCTAAGATTGCACTTTGCATGCAACAGCAAAAGTATTTCAATAGAGAAAAACTCACGTATTTGTAAGAACCTAAATAAATTTCATTTATTCGATTTACTTTATTGGCCATAATTTAATGCTTTTACATTTAGACATAAAAACGTATTTTTTTCGCAAATTTATTTTTTCCATCTCATATAATTTGTCGCATATTGCATGTCTCTGTGTTGCATCTACATAAATAAATACTTACATTAACTACGACATTTTTTAGATTGTAAAAAAGTGTTTTCTGATTTTTTTCTTTTCGATATATTAAATCTTAACGTGCTTCGTTCGAGAATAAAAGTAATGGAATTTTTTGTGGAAAGAAAAAGAAAGAAGAACGTGAGTTATTTTATTATCTGTATGTACATACTTATGTATATATTTATGTAAGTAATAAAATGAAGCTAATAATTTTCAATGTTTTTGTTGTTGTTATTGATTTTGCTGCCGGAGCAATAGGTGAACAAACATACATATTAACGTTACTCAGGCATTATCCTGTAGGTGCGGCAACATGGGGAATGTGTAACATCATGTTAAATATTGCAATACATATGTAGTTGTAAATGCCTGTCAGTCTTTTCTATAATCGTTTACTTAGCTAAGCTTGCCAATGACTGTTACCGAGATATATTTGAAAAAGTAAAAGTACTACATTTGGCCTTAACAAATCGTCTACACCCTTTAGGAATATATATGGAATATATGTTATAATAAATAAGTAGACATTATTATTTATTGCTCCTGCATAGCTGTGAGGGTAGTGTGGTGGCCTGGAAGCTCGGTTTCATACTATGGGAAATATGTATGTGATTTGATTTCTTTTACCTAGAATGAACCAAATAACTTAAACGCTGTACATAAAAAGGCTTTTGCACATATATTTATCTTCTGTCTTTGGGCCCATTCCGCGGATATTCCAACTAGATAATCCCCCGATCCATACCGCAAAGGTAGTAATAATAAGTGGACACCATAATCTCCTGACCTAAATATTATAGAAAATGTGTGGGGATTGCTATCTCACAAAGTGTATCAGACAATATAAAATAAAAAAAACTTTAAATAAAGTACTAAAAAAAGATAAGGCCGAAGTTTATTTTCCATTAATTGACAATCTTTATAACTCTTTTGTAAATCGTACTTTTGAAATTGTATCGAATAAAAAAGGATCTACTAATTGTTGTTAGTTCTTGACCGATTAAATCTAAATTCTTTACAAAAGACCAAAAATTCGAACTTATTTCAAACGCTAAAAAATATTTTTTTTTGCCGTATAAATTAACAAAAAAAAAAATAAGGGCAGTGGTATTTTTCGCAAATATGTCTTTCGTTATTTATAATTTTTTCCAATTTTGTAGATATTTCTGATTATTTAATATAAATATAATATATATAATATAAAACATTATTTAGCTACGAAAAGATATTTTAAATCGATTTTGCTATCTATAGGGATCTATAATAAATATAATGAATATTCTAGGAATTACAAATGGAATGACAAACTTATATGTATGTATATACCCTGTGTTGAAGGGTATGAAAACCAATATTCATTCCAGTAAATACAATTGCAGATACATACACTACGAAATATATTTCAAATAAACAGATACATACCACCATGAGGCATTTATGATAATGCGACATTAATGCGATTATATTACGACTTTGATTTAATTTTAGCCAATTCGTGATTTCTTATAATATACGAGTAAATAAGCGTTTTTGGAGCAAATGTTTAATTATACATACACAATAGGGTGGCTACAAAAAAACTAATATATGATTTTCGATTAGGACAGCCGCCAAATCTACCAAAACGGTAAAAAAAGTGTTTTTCATAGCTTTAGGCTCACCCGGAAAAGGTTATTACTTATTATATTGGGTTTTAACCTTAACTCAGTTTTCTTTAAAAACTAGTTTTATTTATAAAAATTTCGTTTTATTTTTGATTTAAGCTAAAACTTCATATATTTTTTATTTATTTATTTAACATAATGTGATCTTTAAAGGAGCGATTTCATGCATTATTCGAAATAAAATACCTGAAAACACTAACTCCAAAAAATGTTTTCTTTATTCTAGTATGAAGTATATTACCATGTATACAGAACCTATTTACTAGAAATTATTTACATGTGAAACACATTTTTTTGGGCAGCTTTATTATCGAGAATTCAAGACACAATTTTTAATTGATTTGGTATTTTAAAACATTTTTATTGTAAGGGTTTTGCTTTTAATAATATTTCTTTGTGCTTCATGTTTTAAAATAACTCCGAAACAGTAAAGAATATTAAAAAATAATTTTAAAAAATTTTAGAGCTGTATAAAACTCTATTTTTTTAAGGAAATCCGACAAATTATTTTTGAGCTATGGCAAAATATATAAACTTATTAATGCTTATTGTTAATAAATCTTTTAAGTTTAGAAAATGAGTTAATAAAGCAAAATTTTATTAATAAAATAATTACCAAATAAGGGTAAAATTCCTACGGCTTTTTATATTTTGATTGTATGGGTGAACAATTTTGGACATATGATAAAAGCACATTCATATTCCTAAAAATGGGCTCAGAAATTTTAGAAATATTAATTTATACCACTGAACAAGCCTTTTTAATACCTTTAAATTGGTGCCAAATTTATTGGCAACAATAATTCCAAATATTTTATAACATAAAAAAAGCTAAGAGATTCAGCCCTTTTTGCCAAAGAAGAAAACGGCTTTAGTCGTTTGGTCATCAATCAATCCGTCATTATTTAGTGATGCGAAAGTATACATGCAGGAGTATAAAAATTGATGATGTGTCTATTTATCATTTCAAGATTACATGTATCTGCTTGTGTATATAAATGTCAAGTATAAACCAATATTAAATTTTTTTCCTTTATAAAGCATTTAATCGCAATTCTACTTCAACAAGTTAATGATAAAAAAGCATGACAAGTTTAAGATAAATTAAGGTTAGATGAAGAGTCCTTCGAATAAGGGAAATAATATTCTTAAGCATCTAATAAAAAATGTTTATAAGAATGATCTGGAGACTTTTAGTAGAGGAATATTTATTTAACTTTTACAACATATGTTATATATAACTAAACATATATAAGCTGTTCTTACCCCAATAATGTTTCTAATATAAAATCTCATATTATTAATAGTGTCTTGAATTTACCTGCCACCAAAATAAAAGAAATATTATTAGAACTTTCCAAAAATGAGTTTAAGATATAAAAATATATATGTTTTTTATATTTACTAGTTTACATAAGATATTTGAAGTTTTAACTTAATTTGAGTAGCAGTTAATCTGCACTAAAGGCTCTTTACGACATTAATGTTAAGTCACGCAACCGAACGTTGTGTGTTATGTGCACACACATGTCAGATTTAACTGGCTTCTATATTTAAAAATCCCAACCGTTTTTGTATGAATGGAGTTGGTTTTAGCGTTATAGTTAAGCTGTTAATGTTATCCACAAACAGACAGGCATTGTTAAATCGACTTTTATATCCTAAGGCCCAAGGATGCTGTTTCCTTATAATTTTTCTTTCGTGTTACACATGTAGCAACTTATATTACCAGCAAATGTAGATGGTCTAGAACACTGGTTATTTTGGCTCCCCGCTAGAAAAGTAAAAAGACAAAAGGTTGTAACAACCAAGCGTTGTTTAATTTTGCAATGTTCATTGAAAATATTGTGTAGCAGGAGAAAAGTATTTGGATCAATTCAAAAAATTATATATTTTTATCAACTCAGTAATAACGAATTTTTTTAATTTTAATATCTTAAAATAAAATGTTTTAAAACAACTTCAATGAATTCAATTAAACTTGTGAATGAGTTCAATAAATAAGTTTTAGCTTAAGAGATAAAATATATAATAAAAAACACTAAAGATGTAAAATCTTGTCAGTTTTTAAGACAATTTGTTTGTACGGATTAACTAATGTTTTATATGTAACAGTTTAAAACAAGAAAAAGTAAAGGTTAAAAGGAATTTTGCCATTTTTCCTGAAATTAGCAACCCTGGTATATACATACATATGTACATAAAAAAATTCATTTAATTTCATTTACACACTTCCATTGAATTTAATGTTGTTTTGTACTTTTATTTCATTTAATTTTATTTTTTTTTTATTGTTATTTTCCCCTTCTTTGTGAATGGACAACTAATTCCAGTAGAATAAGCTAATGAATATTACAGTTTTCTTACGAAAATTAATGAAATGTTAAATAATTGCTGAAATAGAAAGAAAGTGAAAGAAGCGGAAATAGAATATAAAAAAAACAAATATATTTAAGATACATCAATACATACATACATATGTAGAGACACTTTTTTTATTATTGTGTTAGAAATTTAAATGAGAAACATGAAAAAATTAGATTTGTTTCTGAAAAGGAAAATTTACTAACTGTTTCAAAAACAGGGCTTTAAGCTAGAGAACGTGTCAACAAAAATAGAATTTAATTTAGCAAGTATGTATAAAGAATTTTTCGAAATAATTTAACTACATTAAACTGCATAAACATTTTAAGATTTTTCATTAAACCCAAGTATTAATTAATTTTGCAAATAAAACCTTTACCTTCATATTCTTTGTATAGACATATGTACATGCAGCTCTATAACCATTACATTTTTCATTTCCTAATTGTTTTCAGTTATAAAAAAAATAAATTTTATATGTTTATATGTTTGGCAACAAACTGGGTTAAAGGAAAATTGTATTTTTGCAAAATTTCGCAAAATAATCTTTAAACTACATTTATGTGCTCGTAAATCATGTGCTAAGATTAACAACACAATGGAAAGGCATTTATTAAAGTTATTTTGCATTGACTTTTCTTGCTAAATCAATTTATTAAGGATCAATAAGAATAAAAAACGTCGAAAGTAATTGAAGATAAAAATTTAATCAAATAAATTTAATTTAACATTTTTGTTTAAAAGCAAACGTAATTTTTAAAGTTTTTAATCAGTTACAAGCAGCAAGAAAATTTATTTAATTCCTACTTAAAATTTCTAAAACGATTTACAGTGGTTCCAATTACCAATTTAGCACGAAAAAAGTCATAAGTTCTATTTAAAAGTACCTAGTAGCAAAAAATTGGCGCATTCGATTGAGCGGGTGTGGCACTATCCATATAAAATAACTATCATAGAACCTGCAAAATCATCTCACAATCATTGATATTACTTTGTGTTTTTTGTTTAGTCACACTGTTTAAATATTCACTGCAAATACAAAAAAATAACAATTTGATAACAATACCCAAAGATAAAATAACTTTTTGAGTATTTGCCATCAATGTACATCGCCAGCGCTTCTTCACTGCTTTAATGTATTAGTTTTTTAGATAGCGTACTTAACAATGTTTTTGTTCTTAGAGCCTTTTTTGGGAAATATCTGTGGTTTTAATGACGTCTGCAGTAACTTTTTTGCCTGCTTTATTAAGACAGCTTGCAGCAGCAAACGTTAACTCTTCTGGGGAGCAAATGTGTTAAAGAGACTTTCGTTTTTGTTTTAATTTTTGTCCTTGTTTTAAAAATGGTCTAGAAGGTCATCAGTCTTTCGAAGTTGACGTTCCGTCCAAAATCATCGACGAGTCTTTACTGGGAACGATAAAAATTTCATTTAACCCACATTAGGGAAAATCGCGAAAAACTTTTTGTTCGATGTGAATACGTCAACTTTTTTGACAGTTTGGCAACGAAATTTCGAGCTGTTTACTTTAATTTATTTTTATAATCGCCATCTTCTTCCTTTTCTATACCACTTTTGATAAAAATGCAAAACTTAACAGAATATTTTTTTTCATTTGGTCCTTTTCTGCAAAAAGACTCTATATGAAGTGTTTGGGCAAAAATCGGCAGCTTTTACACATTTAACAGTTTACATAATAACGACATAAAAATTGAAGCGGCAGCTGGTAAAATTTACATTTAAAAGTCTATCACAAGTTACAATACAGAAAAAAATTAAATTTTTAACGAAAGCATTTCAATTTTCATACAATTTTTGCTTAAACGGAATGCTTAATTAACCCACATTAAGATTTTTACAAAATAAATTTCTTATTTGTATAAATAAAACCAACAAATATTTGAAAAAAAAATATTTTCCCTTTATTTTACAAACTTTCAAAAGCACACTAAAATTATCGATTGGATTTTTATTAAAAACAAACTAAAGCAATTATTTAAGTTTAAAACAATACTGAAGGGATAATTTTGTAAACATACAAAAAATTTGTACCCCTTAATGCACGTTGGGCATTTGTCATTAAAAATCTCTGCAAATTTTTAATTTTTTACCATCAGAAAAACGACTTTTTTTCGCGTTAAACTTGTAATTGGAACTACTGTGCGATTTTGGTAACTCTCCTTCTCCCACCCAATAACAGGCACATTCACGAAAATATTTGCTTTCTGAAGGTGAGCGCTTAGGGGTCTATTATATGCTAAGTTTTCGTAAAATCTTTTTTCCAAAGTTTTCTCTTAGTAAAAATTTAACGAAATTTTCTATAAAAAAGTTAATTGATTTAGGTTTAAACCTAATTTAAAAATTTTAACATTTTCAAAATTTTTCTTTAAAATTTATCAACACTTTTATATAAAAAAAATAATTTAACAACAAATTTCTTAAATAAAAACATAAGTAAAGGTTCCCTATAAAAGAAAATAAATAAAAAAACCCAAAGTTATCAAAAACGTTATGTTAAAGAAAATTTGTCAAATTTTTCCATAAAAAAATATGTTTTATAAAAACATATTTTCAAAAATTTTCATGGAAATAAAGTTGGAAGTTGAAAAATATATTTTATGTATCTTTTTTCATAAAAATCAATTTCTTATAAAATTTATGTAATAATTTGTCATAAAACTTGCAGGAATTTAATTTTTAAAATTTTAAATAAACATTAAAAATAACTTAAAAAAAATTAAAAGATAAATGAGAGCATTATTTCAATGTCTTAAATATGTTTTTTGGTTGGTGGGTATAAAAAGTACAAAAAAATATCAAGATGCATTAAATTCCCAAAAACACTATTTGACGAAACGTTACT
>NDXZ01011175.1:0-24115 GCA_003055125.1 Paykullia maculata
TCATATTACCGTGACCATACTCAACCATGCTTTTTCTCTGGGTGGACGGACGGGCTGGCGAGAAGGGACTCTGCAGTGTCTTTCTGTGGTCCAGAGCTTAGAATTGCTTTAAAGGTACTTGTAGGCAGGCTTGTATGGTACTCAAAGAGCCCCTAGGTAGAAAAGCAACAAAGTTACTTGGACATAATCGGAGTACTCTGAGTTGGTTGACTGCATTAGTAACAGGGCACGGTAATTTCATATACCATCTGGCCAAGATAAAAATCGAGGAAGATGATATCTGTAGACTGTGCCAGGAAGAGGTAGAGACAGCAGCGCATGTTGCATGTGAATGTCCAGCCTTGGCTAGCTTTAGACTGAAGATCAAAGGTAGGCACACACTTGGTGTGGGCGAGATGGGAAACCTCAGCATGAAGCAAATGCTGGCAATTGCAAAAGACTCCATGATAAGAAAGAAGGTCGACAACTACCAGTCGACAGTCTTACATCGCTAGAGTCTAGAGAAAACGCTTGTGTAAGCGCGTGACGCGGTTTATTAACTATAAATGTACAAAAAAGACGAAAGGGATAGTAAAAATTTTTTTGTTGTAGACATGACATTTGTAGCATATGGGTTATGATATTAAGTATGATACAAATTTTAACATTTTCTATAATACTTTGTTTAATATGAGAAAACTATGATTAATACAGGAGCTTTTAATAGTAACATATTATGTTCATTTAAGATAAATATATTAAATAGTTGTTAATATAATAACTTTTAACATTAATGATAGATTGACTTTACTAATCATGTTTTTTTTGCATATATGCCTTCTTTAAAAGACCTGATTCTGTTAATTTACCCAAGACAATATTAAAATAATTTAATACATATGAAATATTTTTTAATTTTTTAAGCCATTCTCTAGCATTATAACATTTAAAAATATGCGAGATCTTGCATTTAAAATTCAAATTGGCAACTCTGGTTTATCCATATTAAAATCGAATTAAATGCTCCATAAAGTGTTTTATAAAATCCTTTTGTAATTCTTAGATGACCATGTTTTGCACACCAATTAAAAATAATAATAAAAGCCACAAATTTGCATGGTGATTTTCTTATGGATTTCTGTGGGAGAGCCAATAGTTACACATGTTTGTTTTGATGAAATTTATACTTGTGGCCTAAGAAAATTATTTTTCCTTTACAATTTTTACTGATCCTTAACGTTTTTTTTCATAACGTCTAAAAAATTTGTTAATTTAGCTTAACATTTTTTTTATACAAAACTGAGTCTTCTTATGTCTTTTGTTTTAAATATTAATTTTTACTAACGAAACATTTGTTTATTTTCAATTGATGCTTCTAAGACGTAACAAAATTTGTATCAATACAGATCAGCAATTAAAACTTTGTATATTACTTGGTTTTTATTAAATATTACTCATAACAAATTCCAATAATTATACAAACCGCCCATCAGGATTTAAACTTAAACTTAAAAAAAAACAAAATAATTTTTAAAACTTTATAAATTTTATTTTATTTTTCTTTAAAGTAAACTTCAGCAATTGGGTATAATGCATATAATATGTAGCTAAGTGCGGCAAACTTTTAATCTCTTTTCATTTTCATACGTAGCAGAAAATAATTATATGGTTGGTATATTAATTTAGTCCGTCATTTTTAAACAAATATCAGGCTTTTCACTCTTTCTACATTCAAAACGAAGTCGTCGATTAAATTAAGTATTTAATATTGAATTGACATTGGGGAAAGAAAAAATAATTTGGCACCCCCACTTTTATGCCTATTACCCATTAAAAGCTATTTTTTTTAACAAAATTATTCACACAAACACTGTTTCATATAAAATTGGTGGTGAGTAAACAAATTTCGTTAAGTCCACATGTAGTGCTCTTTCACTTTATATTTACAAACAATGCTGTTCTCTATTCTTTTTTGGTATTTTTTTTTGTAAGAACGCGCCTGGTCCCTCATGGTCATCTTATTGAGTACAAGTGCGAGCACAAGTACGTGTGAGTAATGTTACTTCCAAATATCTACTACATGTGTTGTTGAACTTTTTAATGCTTCTATGGTGAGAGGTTGATGTTGATGGATAAAGTGGAAGTAAAACAATTCTCTAAACTTTAAACTGCCAGAGGTCAATATGGTTAAACGTGTTCAATTAGCTACTTTAAAGTACTTAATAAAAACATAAAAAAACTTTTTTGATTTAAATTCGAAAGTTCGATCGTAATAATAAACTGTTTTAAAATGTAGAAAATAAACTTTGTTTTAATGCGTATAAAGAATATTGTATGAGTTTGTATTAAATATAACTTATACGCACCGTATGTTTTCATTTAATAGCAGCGAACGAACATATTTAAATTAGATTTAATTTTACAATCATCAAACAAAAACTAAAGTTTGTTTTTAATATTTTTATTTATTAATATATTAGTCTAACCATTAAATTAATTTCAGAAGGGGCTTTATACGGTGTTTTATTGTCAAGCAAAATGTTACTTGTTCATTATTAATTTTTTTTTTACTAAGATTTTTCTTTAAAACTTACAAAAAAAAAAATTAAAGAATAACCCCCATATTCATAAACAATTTTTAAGTTTTTTGAAGGTTTATTGAACGAAATTTTCACACAAAAACCGTTCAATAAACCTTCAGTAAACTTAAAAATTGTTTATGAATATGGGGGTAAAACTTTAAAATTTAAATATTTATTTTAAGGTATTCTTACTTTTAGTGCTTTTATTTTATTTAAGAAATACTATTGAGGGATTCACAAGCTAACTTATGATATCAAAATGTCATCAGAATGTTTATACTAAAAATGTCCTATAATATAACTCTGACTGCTGTTTATTGTGCTGTCGTAAGCTATTCTCAGCCGAATGGAATAAGCAGCAGCAAGTACGTAAACCATTTTTAATTTTTAGGATATATGACAATATGATATTATAAGTTAGCTTGTTGTGTTAGCTACTATTGAGGGATTAATAGTATTTCTTTTATAAAATAAAAGCATTAAGAGTAGAAATGACTTAAAATAAATATTTAAATTTTAAAGTTTTTACTCTTAAATTTTTTTTAATTATCAACGTGAATGTGAATGAAAGAAAAAGAGGGAGAGAAAGTGAGAGAGAGATAAATCAAAGTTGTACCGTTTGTACAAGTTAATAGATAATAGTTTCCTAGAATGAACAATAAAGAAATAAAAAATGATTAAAAAACTAACAAAAAAAGTAAAACCCATTTTGTTGAACGTATTAAAAAACTACTATTAAATTAAATGAAATCTCTTTTTAAGATATTGACCTTTTGATTCCGAACATAGTTGTCTTCTATATATCAAAAAACTAATTTGGAAATAATCTTTGCACTGACTGCAGAAAAATCAGAAGCACTGTTTATTTGTTCTTAAACTTAAGACAATATAAATGCAGATAATGCAGCTTGACACTTCATGTCTGTTTTATGAAGGATTGTAAAAAACTGTGAGCACAAACAAATACATGAAATTTTAAGAAGCTTAAAAGTATGTTGATTTTCTAAAGGACTATAAAATAAGAAGAGCACATACGCAAACATTATACAGCTGCACACAGAACAAATAGAAGAAAATATAGAATAAGAAAAACAACTTGAATTAAGTTTTATTAAAGTGATGTTTTTTTTTAGTATTTATGAGTTAGTATTTATTATACAAAATATATAGCAGCAAAAACACGTACTATAAGTTTTTTAAACTAGCCATCACCAGTGGTGACAGAGGTTATATAAAAGTTTGTTTATAAGTGAGCTAACTTTGTATATACATTCTTGGTCTTTCCTGAGTCAATTTAACTATGTCCGCTTGTCTATTCATCTGTCTGTGGGAATATTTTCACATAAGATAATTGGACTTAATTAACTGAAATTCATCTAAACAGTTAAACATGTTTAAAGGCAGTTTGGAATGGAAAATTAGTTAAGTCGAGAAAGTAAAAATGTTCCAGAAAAATATCTGTTAATTAATAGTATTCAAACTTCTCAACGGAATATTTTTAAATTTACATAAGTTAAATTGCATGAGCAAGTTTTGGCTACTAATAAACTTAATTATTTTTAAGTAGGAAACAATATACAGATTGAATTTCTTTATAAGAAATATATTGAAAACATTTAACGGAACAGTATAAAATGGTATCTATTACGTAGGGACCAATATTGATTAAGCAAAAGCCAAACTATATATAATAATATATTAGGCAACCTCTCAAAAATATTCCCAAGCAATTTTTACAATAAAAAATCAACAATAACCAAATATCGCTGTTACGCATTAAGCTTCAAATCAAACATATTGAAAAATAGAACCTTTAAATTACAATTCTGATTTATTTGAAAATAATAAAAGAGACGAATTTAGGTTGTTAGACGGTTAGCTTAGGAAGTTAAACGTTTTAACTTAAAAGCAGATAGAGAGGATTAAAATTCACTATATCAGTTGCGTTTTTTGTAAAATTCAGTTTCTAATAATATTTTAATTTTTTAACTGTTATTTATCAACGGCCGTATCTGTAATGAAAAATTAGAAACTACGTATACATCGCACACAACTTGCTGCTCACTAGCAAGCCAAATGGGCTAAGTAGAGTATTGGCTAAGAGTTTCTTTCTAATGATTATCTAGCTGCCAATAATAAGAGTTTGATTTTAAGAAAACATAAGTTAAGCAGAATGAATAAAAAATACATAAAATATGACACTTATGCTAACTACATGCTAAATTATTGTTATAAACACGGCCACAAAAGTTTATAGTAAATTAAAAATGAAAAAAATTAAAATAAAAGAAAAAAAGATTTGTCTGCTTATTATATTAATGAATTATTTTTATAGTTTGTAATAAAAAAATTGCTGTCTATTTTAAATTTAATAAAATTATGTTAAAATGTTGGTACCTTTTCTATTATCTTTTTGCAAAAAAATTTCTTTAATTTTAAATTTAAACACATTATATTACAAAATAAGATTTCTTCCAGCAATTTTCTTTTGCTACCAGAAAAGCTTTTATATGTAATAAAGTTTATGGCTTTAAAATGAACAAACATTCTGACTGACTGACTGGTTGGCACTCTCAGTTAAGCTTGTACTTCTAACATCATAAATAAATATGATGAAGTGCAATGCTAAATTCTACTTGATATTGTGGTGTCTGTTACTATTATTACTATCACTTCTACTACAGAAAAAGTAGCAACAACAACAATAAAACTATCACTACTAAGCCAAAAGCTTTTGCTACTAAGATATCAAACTACATACATTTACATTTACATACATATGTGTTCATATGTATAAACGTCGACTTTATTATGAAAAATGAAAACAAGATGTAGCTCTGCTACCACATCTGTTAGTAGTAGTGCACACTGTGTCAGTGTTGAAATGCAACAACTGTTGTTACTCTGGTATGTGAGATTTTTCTATGAATGTTTTTTTTTGGTTGACTGCGTTTCATTGCTTGAAATCCACTTTTTTATGATGACAATATGGCAAAAAAAAAACAAATCTTTTTTAATATAAACCAACAGCAGAGATTGTAACGAACTTTCTACACAAGTCGACAATATAATCTTAAAGGCAAATGTTAAAGAAATTTAAGTTTATATGTGATCTTTATAACTATTCTGTCTGTTTTGCTTAAACATTCTTATAAAAATTTTCAAATTTCCTTACTATATAGCAGCTGTTGATATGACAGCATTTATATAATTTCACACATACGAATATTAACTCATAGTGCATTTATTTTTTTACAACGGCATCGTATAATAAATATTTAATATTGTTAAATGCCACTTACATTTTTTTTATTATCCTTTCAATTCTTTTCACTTATTTTTTCTTTTCTTTTATTTTTTTTATTTTTATTTTTTTGAAACACATACCAGTATTTAGTCTTTTATTGCAGGGCAATAGGTTAAATGTTCGCATGTGTGGAAAAGTGCATGTGTAATAAATGTTAACATATTTTTTTGGGCTGCTTTTAATAGCTATTGTATGACAAGATTTTTTTAAACGAATGAAAAATAATATATTACAATGTGAGGTTGGAAATCAATGGCATTTTTCTGATTTCGTATTTTTTTCATATGTAAAATCAGTTTAAATTTAAAAGCCTTTTTTTTAGTATTTAACCATTTTTTAATGAGCTTCAAATTTTAACTAGAATGTCTTCTTTTGTAAAGTATTAAAATGTTGTAACATTAAGGTGTACGTTAAAATTGTAGGTATAGAATATATTACATTTTAAACATCCTGGAAAATCTAGTAGGATGTCCTGAAATGCACACCCACAAACTTAATAATGAAACATATTTATGCACATGAATGGTCTTTGAAAGGTTCACTTCCAAACGATTAAGTGAAAACTATAAAAGCTGGAGTTAGTAATGAATTTAAAAGAACCGTATTTTTAAGATATTTAGATGTAATATTTTTTTTTAAATAATGTTTCTTTCAGGATTATGCATTCGAGATACCAAAAATAATAGTAAATTAAAAACAAAATGTAATATGTTTATAATTCATATTTAGTTACTAAATTTAATTATGAATTTTTAGTATGAAATTTTCAATAACTTTGACGTGTTATTACCTGCTTTGGTAGTAATGAATAAGGAACACTTCGTCCAGAAAAGAAAACCTAGATTCCAACATTTCAAGGGTCTTTTAATACTCTTCACCACAGGTGACAAGGGTATATATAAGTTTTTCATTCCGTTTAATGTATAAGTATATTTTCTAAATCCTTATAGATAGGGAAGTCGATTAAGTCATGTCCGTCTGTCTGTCTGTTGAAACCAAGTTTTCTCAGTCCTCCGATGTCGTATTGACGTGTTATTGGTATCAAACAATCAGAAAATTTCCTCGAACTTCTTGCTGTTGAAAATCACCAAAACCCGGAAATTAACGAGATATAAGCAAAAATAAATTTTTTTTTCACAAAAATGATTATATTTGTGTGTAAAGCTGAATTCACCCATTGTGTCTGAACAAAAATTTTGTACGGACAAATTTTATTTTATATTGAGTTTCAAAAAGAGAGACGTCCAACTCAATATAAAATAAAATTTGTCCGTACAAAATTTTTATTCAGACACAATGGGTGAATTCAGCTTTACACACAAATATAATCATTTTTGTGAAAAAAAAGTTTGTTCAGAGACAATGAGTGGATTCAGCTTAAGCCATGATTTTTGGAAAATTTAAAAAAAAATTACTAATTGGCCCAGAATCAGCAAGATATGGGCGAAAAACCTATATAAACTGAAACTATTATCATAAAAAAAATCAAGTTTTATAAGACTTTAAATAGCTTTCTGACATGTAAATACATATGTACACACATATGTATTAGGGATGGGCAAATGCAAAAAAAATATCTAAATTTTTTCTATCGATATTTTTTCAATGTCGATGCCGGTCAATATATCGATTTAAATATATAAAATACAGGAAAAACGAGCTTTATAAACACGAAATAATTTTTTTATTGATGTTAACCGGTTAACATAGAATTAATTAATACAGAAAACTATATTGTGGTTAAACAACAAAGTATGGCGCTGCCAAAATGTAATTGAACCAGTAACTAGCAGATACTGACATAAGGAGCTCCCTCTGTTTGATGTTGTTCACCCGTCAAACTTAATATTAAAAGGCGACTTCAGAAAGAACAGGTGTGAAATGCTGGCCACACACAACTTCACACGGTTCATACTTTGTTAAAAATACGTTAAAAAAACCAATGTAATCGAAACAACATCCACAAGTTATGCACAATAGAACAGATAATGCTTAATTCACCCAAAGTATTAAACTGTATATAAAAATGCTCAATTTTCACACCTGGAACTTACGGGTGTGAATAAAATCTTGTTGCTTAAGACTTGCAAATACCTTCAATTAGATCAAAATTAACACATCATAACTGTCAATACAAGCGTTATAGCAGTTTATTTGATAAAGACTGTGACAAGAAGATTATTTTTACAAATTAGTAACAAAAACAAAACCAGAGTTCAAAAACATCGATATAAAATTGCAAGAAAAAATATTGATATATCGATATACTGCAAAGTAAAATATCGACGAAATATATCGATTGAATAGAATTTTCTTTTTAATAAATGTTATTTTATTACGAACTTTAATTTGTTTTAAGACAATTATTTTTGGTTCTATTCTGGCTCAAGCTCATTTCAAAATTTCTTAAAATTTTTTTTTATTTTTCATTGTGATAATGAATGAATAATAATTTTTTTTGATATGTAAAAAATATCGATATTTTTTGCCCAACCCTAATATTTATATATATACACACATCCATACGTACATAAATTCATGTAGTGAAGGATATATAAGATTTGTCTTATTTGTCTAATATTCTACTTATTACCAAATACTTATTTTACAAAAATAAGTGTTAATTTTGGTTCCTACAAAATGTTAAAGTTTTCCTTATCGATAAAAGATTCCTTTCTCCTGAAAGAATTTTATCGCTGATGCATTTTTCTTATGCTTTCTTTGTTTTTAAAGTTATATGTTATTTGGGTATTTGCAAACCTTTTTTATCTGTTACCTCAAACTAAATGTAACATTGTTAAAGGACCCTTAAAGATGCATTAAATTGCTTAATTGGGCAAATTTGCAAAAATGCATATATCGACGCTATTTTTAATTTCGATTTATTGTTACATTATAATGATATCGGAATTGATATTAATCATTCAGTTTTCGTATATTAGCTAACTTTTTTCAAAATTCAACCACAATCATTAGATATACTGTTTTTTTCATTTGTGGTTTTTGTGTTTTCAAAGATTTATTTAGTGTCTTCAGGTACTTGCAGTTTAATGAGTCCTCACATGGCGAATGTATAATGCAGTTTCTAAAGTTTCTTAAAACGAATTGTGGACTAAAGTATTTTGTGCTCAGCAAAGTTTAAATTTTCGTTTGCCAATACATATATGGCGCCAGGGTTATTCATTTCCTTGCTTGACTTAGCATGGGGTTTCAGCATAAAGTTTTTATTAAGCAGACTATCGGCACAAAAGGCTCTCCATACTAATAAAGCAACGACGCCAATTATTTTTTTCTAAATAGTTATAATATCTCTAAACTAGATATTAAGACATTTTGGAGTTTGTAAGTAAATTTAAATAAAGAAATTTTGTGTGATTGTTACAAAGAAACAATGCAAAGTCATGCTAGTTTTTTCTCAGCGCAAGATTAAAGATTAAGGCCAATAAGTTAACGAATATATTTTAGAGATTTCATTTCTATTATCTCTCTACTTAACTTAACAAGATTTTCGTATTCCAAGTAACTTTACTTTCAAAGCACTTTAAATTCAAATTCCTTCTTAGTTCTCTCCTTCTATCTAATGCAATTTCAAACACTTTTAAAGCTTCTTCTGCTCATTTTATATCTCAATCGGTATGGAAACATACAAACGTATTGAACTGTTTTGTTTGTTTGTTTTCATATTAAATTTTGTTTGAATGGAATTATTTTGATTTTCTTAAATTTTATCTTATTCTTATACAAAAATATCTAGATATGAATAAATTTTTATTATATTTATGATTGCATATGTATTTATATCTGTATGTGATTGTGTTTGTATGAAAAAAAGTAAATCCTTTTGAAAATTGCTATTTCTGCTACTAATACTGCTGTAATAACAAAAGCAACATTCGTTTAGTGCCAAATTAGTAAGAAAGCTTTTGTTGAAATCTATGATAAGTATGTACTTTTGTCTACATAAATTGCTGGTAAGCTTTTATTACTTTTTCTCTTTTGGAAAATAAAGAAAATTCAATGGGAATATCTTATTTCTATCAATGAATTTGCTTGCATTTATTGAAACCTTAAACCAGTGAACCACTATCTAGGAAAAAACGTTTAATGCGCTTCGTATTAAGGCTTAAAGGAATGGTCTACAGTAATTAAAAAGTTCCTATCAATTTTCACTAAAATATGGGGATTAAAATAGCTTATCTTTTTTTTACAATGAAGAATGTTTTAAGGGATTAGGGATTGAGGGTAATCGATACTAATTACAACAAATTGTTATTTTTTATATACATTCATAGCCTTTAAATGCTTGTTTTTGTCAAAATGTAATGCTTTAAGCGGAAACCAGTTATATGTTTATGCTTTCGCTTTATACTGACTGTATGATTATGGGTTTATTTTTAATAACCTTTGATTTCAAAAGCACCAATAAAAAAAATAAAAAAGATCATAATAATTTAACATCACACGATCCAGAGCTCTTAATTTTATAAACTTAAAAAAGAAGGTACATGATCAGGAATTGTTTAATAGAGATTTTATTATTGGAGTGTAAAGCATGTGGTATCGTTAACACATGTTGTCAATATCAATATCATCTTTTTTAGACAGAAAGAACTCTGACATCACCGTCATGTCCTTACAAAATAGTGTTACGTCGTATATGAATTTGTTGCTTAACAGCTGCATGCGTGATTGAATCCGGTCTACAACAAAGCTATCGAGGTATAAATATGTTTCCTTGCGGAAGATAATTTCAGTAACCACTTGCTGATGTTTAAAAGTCCATTGAACGTATTCGCTGTGTATGATGATAAAGCTTCAGACCTTAAACTCTGATATTGTGCTGATGCATATCTTCAGTGAGTGAATCTATAAAGAATTTCTGAAATATTTTGTTCCTGTCTACGATGCCAAATTTATTTTTCTGCACTTTCACCTTACTTCATTAAAATGGTTTGTTTATAGCATCAACAGTTGGTCCAGTTTCAATTACGCAGTTTACAGTCGATGAAGTAAGATCAATATCTCAATAAGGAAAATACATTGTGCTCTTGTGTAATGTAACAATTTCACTAGCCCTTAACTATCAACTGCTAAATAGTTTTTTATGTTTATTTTGTTTTATTTCTTTGCAAAACCAACATAAAAACTACACGACGTATGAGTAATATGGGTTATATTATTACTGCAGCCGTAATTGTTTTTTTAAATTTTCTAGTAATTATAATTTTTTTTAATAAATGTTTTTATTATTACGAACTTATTTGTTTTAAGACAATTAATTTAATTTTATTCTGGCTCAAGTTCATTTTTAAATTTTCAAAGAAATTTAATTTATTATTTGTGATAATTAAAAATTGATAATTTAAAAATGAACTTGAGCCAGAATAAAACTAAAATTAATTTTCTAGTAATGTTAGAATTTTCTAATATTTTTCGCTTTTGGTCATACAAATTAATGCACCATAATCATTAATTTAAATTAGTTTAAAATTTAATATAAACAAAATGTTTCATATTGTTTCAACACAGAAGTCATGGTATTAGCGGAAAATCCGTTAGTTGTAGCAAAAATTACATTGTTTAGTAAATGTTTTTTTAAGTCTTTTGTCCGTTGAAATTCATTTCATATTTATAATACGTTTTATTACAATAACATCCATCATTTTCTGTATATACATATATTTACAGTGAATAATATTTTGCAATAGGATTTTAGCATGAAAAATAATAACCAGTGAGCATTGCTTGGCAAAATGCTGCATACGTTATAAATATGTTTGTATAAATATTGCACCATTTGAATTTTGAAACTTTTATTAAATTTTTAGCAGAGCTTTATGATTTTATATAATAACTGGATTTTTTCCTAAAATGTATTTTGACAAGTGCAGTCTGATGTCTTACTTTTAAAGTTTTTTTTTTATTAAGTTCATTAGTTAAGAAAAAAAACAAGAAAACTTAACGACACACAAATTTTCTCTGTAAAAATTAAAAATCAACCTTGACAAAGACTAGACTAAATTCTACCACAGATAATTTGGTTGTTTTTTTGTTGCCGGACTTTTATAACCAAATTTTTAAAACTAAAAGTGACAGTCAATAGAGAGATAATCGCTAGGTAACCAGAGGCTTTGAAAATGTAATAAGTTTTACTTAGTTCTTTTTCAAAATATATTAAACAAAGACATTCTAAATACTTCTTTGAGAGAGCAAACTCCTCCTATATATCAGGATACCTATAGCTATAGCTGCCCAAAAATAATGTTCGTGTACAAGCTTTGATTAAAAATTAGAAAAAGTCTTGCTTATTTTTATAAACAAGGTTATCCTTAATATATTTTATATATTGATATGGTGTACTAGTCTGCAAACTAATTTTAGGACATGTGAAAGCTGATTTAACGAACAAGCAGTCTGTTTAATCGATTTCATTATATAAGACATAACAAGGGGCGGCAAACGTCTTGGCTTAATTCTGGAAGGCAGTCAGTCATTCATTAGCTTTTTATAGAAAAAAATTGTAAATCTATAGGTAATTTTGCATTTCTTCTGCCAAATTTTTTTTATAAACAGTTAATTTTTTAACATTTTCTCAAAATTAACAACTTTTTTTATAAATTGCTAATAAATAAAAAAAAATTGTAGCAAATACCTACCGTTCCCTTTTAATTTGTTTTTTTTTTATAATTAAAGATTGGGGGACGCTCGAACATATTTTTAGCACTGAAAACATTTTAATGCTTCTATAACTAACGATTTTAATATATACATTTTCTTTAAATATATTAAGATGCTTAAGTCATGCATATGTCTAAAAAGAAACGAAAAAAATATTGGGAATCACTTTCTATTGATTACAAATTCCATGTGTCTCTGTGTGTATTTTTGTTTTCGGAATTTTTTTTTGCAATATTTGTCGATTTTTATTATAATTCCTATATAAAGTTCTTGAAAATGAACGAAATTTACTTGAACGTTTTTTTTTTCTAAACAATAATAAAGAAAATAGAAAATATTAGAAAACACCTCAATAACACTTAAGATTTTACTTATATTTTTCTTGTTTTCTTTATAAAGATTTTATTGAGAATATTTTCTTTCTAACTTGAAACTCAAGAGAACCAGCAAGACAGTCTAACTAAGACTCATTGAAAAACAAAAATCTTGTATAAAAGAACAAAATGAAAAAAAGAATAAAAAAATAAAAGTCTTGCAAATTGTTGCAAATAAAAATCATTACATTTTTACCTTTTGCGATGTCATTGTGTAGTCATGATTTTTATAGCAAAATCAATGTTTTGAAAAAGAAAGAGTAAAAGAAAATGAATATAAAAACAATAAACAAACACATGTCTTACAAAAATTTGTTAAGATAAAAAAACTTTATCTTTACTTTTAACTTCAAAAAAACTACAGATCAAGAGTATAAGTAAAAGAATTAAATCGTAATAGCTAAATTCTCAATATCGTAAAAACTTTACTTAATGCAAGAGAAAACAGAAAATTTTCTAAACCAACGTAAAATTAAATGTAAATGTGTTTTAATTTAACAATAGACAAATAGTTACATACAAAGTGGTCAAGGTTCCCCACATTATATTTTGATAATTTTCGTTAAAACCTATTTTTTTATAAAATATTTATAAGGAAATACATTTAAAAAAACGTTATAATAGGGCCAAACATTTGTAAACAGTTTTTTTCTGAAAAATCATTTTTTATTAAAAAATGTCTAAAAAATAAGTTTAAGATTTTGACTTCTCTTAAAAATATTATTGGCAATTATAATTTTTTTAATACTTTTAACATTTTGATGGAGATATTTTAAATTTTTTTTTGAAAGTTTTTTTTATTTATATTTTAATTTTATATTATTTTATTTTATTTTAATATAATTTATTTTATTTATTTATTTTGTTTTTTTTATTTTATTTTATATTATTTTAACTTAGTTTATTTTATCTTATTTTGTTTTATTTTATTTTATTTATTTTTTATTTTATTTATTTTGTTTTATTTATTATATTTTTTAAATTTAATTTTATTTAATTTATTTTGTTTTGTTTTATTTAATTTTGTTTTACTTTATTAAATTTTTTTTAGTTAATTTTACTTATATTGTTTTTTATTTATTTTATTTTATTTTACTTTGTTTTATTTTCTTTTATTTAATTTAAGTTTATATTCCTTTTTTAAGTTTTTTTTTATTTTGTTTATTTTTATTTTATTTTATTTTATTTTGTTCTTTTTATTTAAAATTTTTTTTTAAATTTATTTATATTGTTTTTTATTTATTTTATTCTATTTTGCTTAATTTTATTTTATTTTAATTGATGTTATTTTATATTATTTATTTAATTTTATTTTATTTTATTTTAATAATATTTTTTAACATATTTTTAAACGTATTAAAGTTTTAAATTTACTCAATAATAAAATCATCTGAATATAAAATAATTAAACATATTATATTCTCAAAAAACTTTACAAAATTTTGTCAATGTAAATATTAACCTTTACCTCACTGCTAGAAACTCAAAAACAAAAAAAATATTATAACGAACTTAAATTGTACAGTACGTACAAATTTGTAGACGGCAACAAAAATATTTGTTTTTCAACAATAAAGCGAAAATGTCGCAACAAATGTTGTAAAATTCAAAATCGATTTTCAAATTGTGGCGTTAATGTAGCAAAAACTGTTATCGTTAGACGATGCCGATAATAATGACAATGAGGACAATAACAGCAGCATCAGCAGTGACGATGACAGTGATAAAGATTTCTTTTTTTGTTTTTTTTTTACAATCTTTTGCATAGTTTAAATGTTTTTTTTTCACATGCATTGAATGCTTACTAATGTAGGAAAAGAAAGAAAAAGAAGATGTTTGGGCTTGTCTTGACATGTCTTCTTGTATTTGCCACAAACCTATCGCAACTATTGTGATAGGTTTGTGACGACTTCGGTTTTTTCCCCAAAACAATTTTTTTCTTTTGAATCTAAGATCTTTTTAGAATAAATTAGAAAAAATATATAAAGTATATATAAAAAACCTAAATTATTTATTTCAAATAAAATATTGTTAAAAAGTCAAAAGAGAATATTGTCGCTGTGCAAGTGCAGCATGTCTTCCATTCGATCTAACCTTTCCCCACAATCTTTAACTGTCCTATTCTTTCATAGGATTTTTTCTTACTGCCTTAGGTTGCTATATCTAGAGTTTTTTTTATAATCGCACATATTTATCTGCATGTAGGTAAGTATGTGTGTAATGTTTTTGGAATTTGTTCATTTGTTCGTTATTAAATTGCTAACGTTGTTTTTACGTGACAGACATTACGTATGCAATACATGATTTTTCCTGTGTTTTTGTTTTTAACTTCGATTTTGTCTCATTTCGCACACATGCAGGCTCAAGTGGAAGCACTAACACTCTGCTAAGCATGTAAAAAACCTGGAATATGTTGCCGACTTGGGCAGTGCTTCCAAACTTCTATTTATTATATGCACTACTTCTTAATTATTTATAAAAGAAATATTCATCTTTATTAATAATAAATGTGTGAATTTTTAATAAATTTTTTTAGTAAAAGCAACTTCGTAAAAGTTTTCTATTTGAAATAGATTTATTGGACATTTTGTTACAGTTTTTCCAGTTGCACCTTAGTATGGATTCTCTGCCTAAAGGAAGTTTTTCTACTTTGTCGGTAACTTTTAAAATTGTTATGGGTTTTATGCCCTGTATTATTGTCTCTATTGAAAATTTTTTTTAATTCTACCTTAAATTTTCGTTTTACTGATAAGATTGTTCTAATTAATGTTGGAAGCCTCGTCAGATTATCACTTTGTGGTTGTCCAAATATTTGTTTCGCATATTAATTATTTATTGTGGCAGTTGTGATGTGGTGTATGTATAAGCATTTCGTTTTAGATTAAATTGGATTTAACTGATTGAACATGCAACGTAAATTATATTTAACTAAGGGAATAGAACAAATATGTGCACAAAATTGGCGACACTTTATTAACACTGAGTAGAAGTGGAAAATATGATATTAATTGTTAATGGACCATTTTCTAATAACGAAAATGCTCTTAAGGTTGACATAATTTGCTATGAGTAAATAATTAAAAAATTGTCACCTTGAAGAGGATGTAAAAAATTGATTGATGTTTTATTCAATGGATAGATAAAAAATCATAAAAATGTCCAAAGGGAGCCCTGCGATTGGGCCGCTCTAAATGGGAGTTGTAACTTAATGATTGATGTTGGTTGAATCATATCTGGTTTTAGGGCAACTGGTTGCCTTTGTGACTTGTCTTAGTCTGCGTGTTGGCAAGATTCCTGTAGAACGAACCTGCTGGCTGTGACTATAGCCCCCCATTACGGAAAGAGAATGTTGGTTAAAGGATTACTTAATTTTATAATTAAAAGACTTTGACTGATACTCGTGGTAGTGTTGCACTTCATCTTAAGAAATACTTCTTTCGATCTGTTGTGTTATAAGCGGATATCAGTTGTTAGATAGACCATTCTATTCAGTATAAACTGTGTAAATTTGATCTGCAACAATATGTTAAACGCTTAACGCATTGTTTTTTTCCCAAATATAAAACCACCGAACATATAAGTCACATAGCAGGTACTTACGGAAATCATAACAAATCTCTTTAATTACCTTTTTTAAATATTATAAATTTAAGTTTTTAATTATTTGTACAGTTTTTTATAAGGCCAAATTTATTATAAATATTGCTTATGTTTAGTCAAAAAATTAAAAAAATACTTAACTATTCGACCCAGATACAAATTCTTTTGGTTGGCATTATCCCTTTAAAAGTCAAATAAATTCACTTTATCATTCATATCTTTTATTAAAATAACTACTTTCAGTATTTCTAAAATAAACTATTTGTATTTACAATTGCTAATATTAGTGGTGCAAATATTAGTTTTATAATAAAATCACTTTTCTCATAATAAAATATTAATATTAGTTTTGAATATCAAACGAAAAATGCTATAATTTATCACTTATGATGACAAATGTTTGCTTATCTGTAATATCAACCAAAATAACAACATCAACAAAAAAAGCAACAAAAATAAAATATTTTCATAACAAAACTTAAATTAATTATTGTATGTAATAATTTGGTAATAAAAAACTTTTCTCTTAGCACCACATGACGTATGAGTTATTATTTTCCTCTCTTTTATTTTTTGCAAAACCAACATAAAAACTACACGACGTATGAGTAATATGGGATATATTATTACTGCAGCCTTAATAATTTTTGAATGTTGTAGTATTCGTTAGTATTTGTTAGAATTTTTTAATATTTTTTGCTTTTGGTCATAAATATAAATTCACCATAATCATCAATTTTAATTAGTTTAAAGTTTTATATAAAAAAAACTTTTGATATTGTTTCAACACAAAAGTCATGGTATTAGCGAAAAGTCCGTTAGTTATAGCAAAAATTACATTGTTTCATATTTATAATACTTTTTGTTACAACAACATCCATTATTGTCTGTACATATATACATATATTAACAGTGAATAATATTTTGCAATAGGATTTTAGCATCAGAATAATAACCAGTGAACATTGGCTACTTTAAACAAGTTTTGTTTCTAATGTTGCAAAATGCTGCACATGATACAAATATTTAAAAACATTTTATCATTTGAGTTTTAAAAAAAATAATTTTATTTTAAGCGGATCTTTATAATTATGTATAAAAACTGAATTTTCAATAAAATTTATCTTAGCCAATGCAGTCTGCTCTACTTTTAGTCAAATTTTTATTGTTAAGTTTATTATTTAAGAAAAAAACACAAAAAACTTAACGACACACAAACTTTCTGTATAAAAATTAAAAAAATCGACCTTGGAAAAGATAAGAATAGATTCTACCACCGAAAATTTTGTTGTTTATTTTGTTGCTATATATAGAAGAACCAAATCTTCAATATTCTCCACCAACTAATAATTGAAAGGCCGGAATTTATAACCAAAGTCTTTAAACTAAGAGACAGTCAAAAGAGATAATCGCTAGGTAACCAGCGGCTTTAAAAATGTGATAAGTTGAACTCAGTTCTTTTTCTTATTTTAAAAACTACTTTGAGAGAGCATAGTTACTCCTCTTATTTTTTAGGATACCTATAGCTTTGATACTGCAAACTGGTCTAAAAAAAATATGTTTTCTTAAAAAACATATTTTTTACGACAACCACTTTATTTTCTGTACCAAAAATTTGGATACCGCAAACAAATTATAGTAAACGATTATCATGTATTCTGCTATATTTAATAATTATATGATTACTGTTATTGAAAACCTTGACACGATTATCCACAAAAATAATATGTTTGAAGAAAATGTTGTCACAAACAAATCATGATTTGTTCACAAAAATAACATTTGGTTATTCACGGTAGGCAGGTTATAAGATTAAACGCTTATGTGATTATATTGACAATAACATAATAAATTGAAAAAAATAATCAACATTGCCCGACCCATACTATTGTTTTCAAATTATCTGCTTATTTTATTAATTGCAGCGTTGGAAAGTAAAATTATGTTATACAGTGCTTGTCTTTTTGGATCAGGCGTAGGTGCAACAACAGCGTTAGTATTGTATTATATATATATTGTACAGCACAATTGATAGCTACAAATCCACGGAAAGGTGCAAGTGAGAACTTGGGCCTTAAAAAACTATATCATTTAAAAAAATATTTACAAGGCTAGCGAATTGACTTTTCTCGCCAAAGACTGGATTTTGGTGCATACAGCCCCCCTCCTCGTCAAAAAAAGCTGATTGCTGTTGTATTCTTCAACTGTTCATCCATTTTTTCATCAATGAAGGTATCGCGTTGGTCGGTGTGCACTGTGTATATAGCTATGAAAAGCTTTACTATTTGCAATACAACAACCGCCAATAAATTCAATTTCAGAAAAACATACATACTTATATTTATTTCATAGTCCATTATTTGACTTTTTGTACTTTTTTAGGCATTTTGCGTCCAATTTAAATTAAAATTCATGCTCAATTATATTTTATGTAACAAAATTTTAAAACAAAACATTGAATAGCTGATGAATTAAAAATATGCAGATAACTAATACTAAAGGGTGTTCAACAGCGGTATAGTTGCAAGATAATCAAAGTATGATAAACTTGAATAACTGTTTATTTTTGGTTGTTGTTCTTCTTCTAAGTGCTTTCAATTAAGTGCATAATTTGTATATGAAATGTCAAGAGTTTAAAAAAAATTAAAAAATAATAATAAGCAAAAAGAAAGTATAAATATGTATAAAATACAAAAAAATAACAATATTCATATAGTCATATTATGATTAGGTGGATATATATTATGATCATTTGGGTAGTGTAGTGATTATGTGGAATCATATTATGGTAAAACGAAATAAATTTATAGTTATGTGGGAACATATTATGATTGTAAGAAACGTAATAATGATCATTTGGAATTACATAATGATGATATAGAACTATATATTGATCATGGAAAATAACGTTATGATAATATATGGTTTTAAATGGTATTAAACTTGTTATGATTAAAATCGATCATTATACAATTATAATTTTCAATCATAGTATGATGCCCTTCAAATGTAATCACCACAACCATATTTTTTTTTGCGTTTATGTAAAAAACAATAAATATAAGTTCGCTGGGTTATTTCATTTATAATTTCATTTATAGTAATAAAGTATTCGGCATACAAAAAAACAAACATATTTTCTGTTGCAATAACTTTAAAATTTCTTTTTTTTATCCTGCTCTATAGTATGAGGTATATAAAGTTGATCATTTGGTTCGTTACACACCAAATTTTTAAGGCTTGAGTTTTTTACACTGTTTTTGTTGTGGTTATACTTTGATAAGATGTCTTATCGTTTTCTAATATCTCGCGGGGTAAAAATTTTTTAATGTTCAATTCACAGCTTGTTAGAGTCGCATCTAGTGCTGAAAAAATTAGTTGCTCCCTGACTTGTCCTGGACTGACCCTTAATCATGGGAAATTATTGTTAGTTTAATGGTTTATGCTCGTGCTAATAATGCACTCCAACAAACCAAATTCTTTTCAGGTAATGTGGTATTAGCAATAGTACTAACAGTTTCTCAAAGAGGTCTTTATATTACCTTTGCAGCAATGTTATCTAATTTGGGCTTAATTCTCTGCTCTTTTAGGTAACTTTTGCTTAAAAATGTTTAACAGCAAAAGCATGAAAACCAGTTAATAAAGCACACAGTAGAATATGAAGGGTAATAACAATTAAGTGCTATAGATGATTTATTTTGACATTGACTTTCCTTTTAAAGCTAAATTTATATCTAGATTTTTTTAATGTAAATATAATTTTTTAATTTTAATGAAAGTAAATGTTTGTCGCTCAGTATATTAAAAAAAAGATATTTTGCATATTAAAATATAGGGTATTTAAGATTCATCATAGTTGAATACGTTGCTGCATTTAAATTTGTTTTATAGACTTTTGTTTTTAAAACACAAAGTACAGTCGAATGAAATTTCTGACATTCATGTGAGCCAGTTAGACCATAACTGATGTATGACTTTTTATAATTAATAAAGATTAATAATGATACACATGATAGTTATAAAAAATGTCTTATTCGGATTACAGATGATATGATTTAGTTATAAAAATGATTTAGCATTTTGAATATTTATTAAAGTTCTAGTTTTTAAAATAAAATAAAAAATTATTTAGTTAATTAGTTAGATTAGGTTTACTATGGCTTTATTTTAAGTTGCAAGTTAAAAAGAAAAACAATTAAAAGTTTTAATAAGTTGTGCAGATTCTTTTGTTGTATACGAATTAAAAACTTTAATATATAAATATTGCCTTAATATCTAATTTCAATACATGCTTTCTTAACTGATATTAAAAGCAGAGTTCTTTTACTTAAACAAACCACTTTTTCTTAATCGCTACAAATTCCTTTGGCGATATACAATTTGGATTTCCTTTTTCCTATATTTTACAATTACTTATCATTTCCTTTGTGTGTGTTTGCTGTGGTTAGCAGTACTATAAGTGTGTATGTGTATGTGTTTGTGTAATGCTCCATATTTTACGCTGTTAAAACGTTTCTTGTACCACTAAACGTGCTGGTGTGGCAATGCAATTTACTGCAAGTTAACGCAAAACGACAGTTGAAGAAAAAAAAAACGTACGAACTAACAAGTAAAAGAAATCAAATTATTTGCAGGGAAGAAAATATAATAAACGGTAAATTTCTATCGTTTCCCTTTACAGCATACAAACATGAGCGAATTTAAAAGCTTAACAAATAGATGAGGAATATTGTTTCCTTTTGGTACGTAAGTTTTTTTCTTTTCTTTATCTAGGGTTAATTTGCTGTTGATGATCATCTTATACACCACAAAAATTGTAGATTTATATATTTCCTTTCTGCTCCTTTTTCATTCCCTTATAGTTGTATTTGTTGTTCATTAGATCTGTGTGAGCATTCATTTTTGGTTTGCAGTTGTGTTTGTTGAAAAAATATTTTTCTCTTAACTGCTTTACAGCAGTTGCAACTACAAAATTGTGGAAATTCGATTATTTATTACAAAATGTATAGAATTACATGGTATTTCCTGGTTGAAAAGGGAAAAACTTAAGTTGTAAGGAAGCCCCAATTATACGAAACATATTTCCTTATTAAATGAAATCTATTGCAAAGAGCTTAAAACTTTTGGAAATTAAAAAGAAGTTATGTTATAATTGGTAGCGATTTATACTTCCTAAAGGAATTATAGGAAAACGAAATAAATGGGAGTTTTTTTTTTGATAAATTATTATGTAATTTAAAGTGCCTCTTAAGGCAACCATAGGGTTTATGCAAGAGTATTAAACGTTTCTGCTACAATTTATAATGCCCAAAATAATTATAACGATATATTCATAATCACTTCTTTAATCCAATAAACGATTTGGATCACTGTTTAAGCAGCTTTTTTTTTGCGAAAAACCGCAAAAAGCAAAGTTCCGTTAAGTTAAAGTCCATTAATTAAGATATAACGTTAATTTTTGTTAAAGAAAAAAAAAACTGACTCATGGTGCATAACTTTTTTTGGTGTAGTTAATATTTTGTATTTTTTCTACCCCAGGTACCACTTCATCCAGATTACCCTACAAGGGCATGGTCTTATGAGAAGCGTTTATGAATTTAAATGTTTTAATTAACATATCTGTTACCTTTAGTTGCTTATAGTGGAATTTATATTCATTAGGCATCTGAGTAAAAGTTTTCCAAAGGAAACAGTTATTATGTGAAAATTATCAGAAACACAACACCTTAACTGCAATGATATATCTTTAGATAATTTCCGAAATTTTTTTCATCCAGAGGTATTTTGTAAGCAATACTTTTTTATGACGATGGTTTCTCCTGTCCAAACTTTTCCATTCATAGAAAAAAACAACAAAAATTGGTATAACCGGCTCAAGTAACTTTAAAATCACTACAGAAATAAAAGTTTTTGTAGTATACATATTTAATCACAGCGAAAACATAATAAGTACTGGTTATAAGTTTCTAGCTCAAATGTAGCGAAATCTTATCTCTGTTTATTTAGCACAAAAATAACAAAATTAGTCACTCTACTGACATTTCGCACAATCTCAATTATTGCTTGTGAAGTTTCAATAAATCAATAAAATAGTAAATCAATAATCTTCAAATGAAAACCTGGAGAAATCCTCTTAAATATAATAATTTTTGTGTAAAAAAAACAAGTAAGAGCGCTATATTCGGCTATGCTGAATCTTATATACCCTTCACTACGTATATTTATGAATATATCTTTGTGTGTATATTAGTAAATTTTTTTCAAAAAACACAAATATAATCATTTTTGTATAAAAAAATAAAAAAAAAAATTTTTTTTGCTTATATCTCGAAAAAAAATGTTTATGCTTATGTCTCGAAATTTTTTTTTTCTTTAAAATTCTCCAAAAGACATGTCTTACACACAAATAAAATAATTGAAAGTCGTCTTTTTTGGCTTATATCTCGGTCAGTTATTAAGCGATTTTACTGGTTTTCAATAGCAAACATTTCAGGAATTTTTGATTGTTTGATACCATTAACGTGTCCGTACAACATCGGGGATCTAAGAAACCTTGATTTCAACAGACGGACAGACGGATAGACGGACAAACGAACAAGTGGACATGACTAAATCGACTTCCCTATCTATAAGGATTCAGAATATATATATTTTATGGGGTCGCAAATTAATATTGTAGAAATTATAAACGACAAACTTACATATATGTATATACCCTTGTCACCTGTGGTAAAGGGTATAACAAGGTTCAAAAAATACTTCTTAGGCAAAAAAATTGTCTTAAATATGTATCATTGTCCTTTTTTGTAATTGGTTTCGATTGCTTAGCATCTGTAATAAAAATCTGAATTATATGACTTCAACTGTAACAAATCAGTTTTTACAATTACTTTTAATTTATTTATATATTTTTTTCTGATCTTTAGTCAGAAACATTGACTGCTGCCCGGTATCATCAATGTGGTCTTCTTTATATCCGCTGGCAATTGTTAAGCAAAATGTTAAAACACACATTTGATTTGGTTTTTGTTTTTAATTTTTTGCCATATTTTTATAAAACATTCTGCTTCTGGTGATAAACTCTTTTATTTTTGTTCAACTGTAACATAATGCAGAACATGACAATCATAGAAACTGCTGCAATAAGTTTGTTTTGTTAAACCGGGGAAACAATGCACAAGGAAGATATTTCTTTTAATTTTTGCTCTATTGTGCTACATTTAAATCCAGCAGTCATTTTGGTAAATAGTTCATGGCACAAGCTGTGGTTATAAATAGTTTAAAGAAATTACAAGTGAGAAATGCAAGTTTTTTAAACTTATTTTAAATGATGTCAAATTTTTTCGTGGTTTTTATAACTAAATGGTGTTTTAGTAGGACATTTATTATGAAATAAAATAGAGTGTAACAAATTTTTACCCAATTTTAAATCTAACCCAATATTTAATTATGTATATTTTTTGAACTTTTTAATATATAAAAACAATTTTTTGTTTAGTTTTTTAACATTGTAAATCTCTAAAACTTAATTTTTAATATTGTCAGAAATGATTTGGATTTTTAAGTTAATTCAAAGACAAAAAAAAAAAAAAAAA
>NDXZ01011192.1:0-12283 GCA_003055125.1 Paykullia maculata
ACACGCACATGTTAAATGTCTATAGTAAATAGCATTGTCTGGGGTATAATAAGTCATAAGTACTGGTGACTATGTCAATAGTAAGTCAATACAGTTTCACTATTGACATTTCCTGCAGGGATGTATGTAAGTATAAACATATTAGTATATATTTTGAAACAAGTTTTTATTTAATTACATTAAGAAACAAGAAAATTGTGACAAATATTATTTATCCAAATTCTGATAGACCTATTAATCCTGTGACAAAGTTAATAATCTCAATTTTAATTTTTCTGTTTTTGCATTGAAAATTGTATTTTTTCCATTTTTTTTCTTAGTCGACGTTTTTATTGCAAAACGTTGAACGTTAACGTACACGTTTCAGCATTAATGGAGTATTAACTCCCAAATACTTAATTAAATCAGTATTTCTCCAATCATGGTGGTATATAAAAAATTTTGTTGTTTCTTTTAAAAAAAAAAAAAAAAAACTTTTAAATTTTTGGTACTTTGTTGCTTTCAGAAATGTATTTATTAAGAATTATACAATATTCATCTGTCCCAATTGTCACGGAAATTTTCTTAATTTAAAACAAAACTTGTTAAAACTTTCACAACAATTATAAAGAGAATTTTTGAGTCAACTGACACCGTCGATATCCTTTAAAGCCTCTACAAATAGATGCAATACAAGCCAATAAAACTGTCTTTCACTTTATTTTTGTGAACTTTAAAGTATCTTAAAGCTAAAGAAATTCGGCTTCTTCCGGAATTTCATAAAAAAATAGTCAAACAGAATTAAGTTTAGGCAATAAATAAGTCAGTGAAAATATTAAATACTATTATTATTAATTGTTTTTGAAATATTTTTCATCGAGTGGGGGATACTATCCCAAGTCCCCCAACTGTATTCGCACCTGGTGTATATATTTTTCACTATAGTTTTATTTTTACTTCTTGTTGACAAATAGTTTAGTCTTATCTAGTGTCCGACCGTTCATCAGCATCAATTTACATGTCTGTCTTTCTATCAACAGTCGTTCTCTTTGTGTATTCTTGCTGGTTTTGTATAGTTTTAGTTTGTTGCATGTTTATTTGTGGTCAAGATAGAATAAAGCCAAAGAGTAGTTTTTTTTTTAGATAAACAAATAATCCAGACCAACGTCCATCATCGTTCATCATGTTTCCATTAATCAGTTTATTTATTTTGTTATCCTGTGTTTGCTTAAAGTTATTTATTTAAGTGATTGTTTGGCTTCCATTTCCATATATTTAATGTGTGTGTGTGCACACAATATTATTTTTGTATGAATATATGTGTGTAAGTTTGTATATGTTTTGGCAAATATTTCAATTACTGTGGGCAACAATGATAAATACAAATAAATATTATTTTACCATTGATTTCTGTGTTTATTTATTTTCACCAACACTACAACCTCCTATAATTTTCCGGGTGATTGGAATTTTCTTTTAAATTTTATTCTCAGAACTTTTGCAACAAAAGGATTTTGCTTAATATATAATAATTAATTAGTAAGATTAAATAAGGTTTGTGCTGTGGCCAATGGATTTGTGGTTAGAAAAGATTTACTCATTAAACTAGTTTTTCTATGGTGACCACAATCAATTAGCATCCAAGATAATTTTATTGAGAAAAAATGCTATAAAAAATTGGTTACATAGAGCCTTAACTTATGAAAAATTTTGATAGGATTGCAGTTTATAGAAAATTTCCTTTGTTAAAGAAAAACTTGTTAAATTTGCATTTTAAATTAGCAAATCCTGTATTTAAAAGAAAAATTTCGATTAACTTTGCATTTTAAGAAAAACTTTAACAAACCTTCTATTTTTTTCAATTATCGCTTAATGTTAACAAATAAAAATATGTGTGTCTCCTCCCACAAACTGTTTATTAGTCATCAAGTGGTTTCTGTCAATGTTTTAGTGTTCATTTGTGCATAAAATAAATTTTCTAATGTTTTTTAAATGAAACATAATAACGCGATTGGCCTATAATCTTAAATGGGGGTGGGCATTGGTGTGATTTATATTAAGCTATGAAAATTCATAGATATATTTTTGGTTTATTAAATAAAATTATTTATGTTGTTAAAAGCATAAAAAACAAAAATTTAACTAAAAAAGCTAAATACTCTTTCCCGATTACATGGCGAGAAAATATAAAATACGTCGGTTCAAAATTAGTTAAGGAGAAAAAAACTAAGTGCAAAAATATGGACCAACCTCTTAAAAATTTTATCATAACAACTTTCACTAACAAAATTATAACAAAAAACTGCTTCTGTTACGAAATTATCAGACAATCTTCCGTTTGCCCTTGTGAACTGCATTAAGTGCTAATTAAAACGAATTTAAGTTTTCAATAAATAAACATTTTAAAACTAATTTATTAATTAAGAAAAAGTTTATAGAATATTTGTGGCAGTTTGTTTATTTGCTAAAACGTGTTGAAACTTCTATCATTATATACAATTTTTAATAAATTCTACATTAACGGGAATATCTTTTTTTATATAAGTTCTCTAATTATACAATTTTTTTTAGTTTTGCTTTTATTCTAATTTGGTTGACTGATCGCAGTAATAAGGAGTATTGTCGGTTTGAACATAGAACCTTCAAACTCACAGACCAGCACTGACTAGTCCACTTGCGCCACTGTAGATTATTGAGAATATTCTTTATTTTTAAAGAAATCTTTAAATTAATAATAATATATTTTTACAAAAAAGTTTGTTCCTCAACAGGAGTGTGAAAAAAATTAAGGAACATTTTAATACAGTCGAACTTCCACAAAAAAACTTTAACCTATAGAAACTTCAACTATGGAAATTTAATTTAAAAATGTTCCAAATTAAACAAACAACAACTACTTTTAATACCAATTCATTTTTATTTATCACCAAATTACTTTAAAGTTAAAACTATTTTTAATTGCATAATCGTACTACAAACATGCATACATATTTATTTACTAAAATACTGAGTAATTATACCCTTAACACATGTGGTAAGGGTATAAATAGGTTTGTCATTCCATTTGTAGTTTCTTCAATATTCATTTGCGACCCTTTAAAGTATATATATTCTGGATCCTTATAGATAGGGAAATCGATTTAGCCATGTCCGTCTGTCCGTCTATCCGTTTGTCCGTGTGTATGTTGAAATCAAGTTTTCGT
This sequence comes from Paykullia maculata, assembly GCA_003055125.1. Taxonomy (NCBI): domain Eukaryota; kingdom Metazoa; phylum Arthropoda; class Insecta; order Diptera; family Rhinophoridae; genus Paykullia; species Paykullia maculata. Next base: position 3,183 of record NDXZ01011192.1, read on the forward strand.
AGCTTCCATAGGTCACCCAGGGTTGCATGTGGTATCAAACTTTTGAAAATACTTTCGAAAAAATCTTTATTGAAAACTGGCAAGAGATAAAAGCAAAAAAAAGACGACTGCCTCGTTTATTTTTTAATTTTTTTTTAAACAAAAAAATTTTTTTTTCAGCCTTGAGATAGACTACAGATAAATTAAAAAAAATATCATCACCAACCATGGTTAAGGGTATATAAGATTTGGCCCAGACAAATATAGCGCTCTTACTTCTTTTTGACTGAATATGTTCACATTTGCTTTCCAGATTCAACAAAATTTAATATTTTTTCCAGTTTCTTAAAATCATAGAAACCGTACTGTCTGAAATGCCACATGTTTCTGCCCTCCTTTTTCTTTGATTCATTCTATATTTCTTTTATTAATTTAAACTTTTCTTTCTCTGGTACCTACTTACATATGTATGTATATTACGTTTCGGTGACATTATACTTTATTACAATATCGTTTGTTTGTTCGTTTTAACTAGCGTAAAAGAAATTTGTACGTAAACATAATTTTTGCCAGCAAAGAAGAAAATTTTTTCGAAAAAAATTCAAATTATAGGAACGTTGTACTACTGTTTTTCTTTAAGTTATGGAAGAATTCATGTTATGGAAGCAAGTTAAAGAAGCAAAACCTGATAGAATTTCTCTCCAAGATGCTGTTGCCACGAGATTATAGAAAATTCAAGTAATAGAAGTTCAAATTATAGAAGTTCGACTGTATTACATTCTTTATTATTTACTTTTAAAGTAAATGGTTATTTGCAATAAAAAAGCATATTTTCAATATACATCCTTCAATTACTTTTACTACTTTTACCCAAAGTTCTATGACTTGCTTTTGACAAACAATAATATTTAAATTTTCTTTAAGAAAAGTTTTCAAAAAGTTTTTCAAATTTAAGATTTCCCAATTTGCTAAACATCTGCAAACAAAAGATTAAAGCACATAAAATGTTTTTTTTGCTTAAGGTTACGAAATGTAATAATAATAAATATTCCAATGTCGAATTGCTTATTTATTTTTAAGGCTAAAACATTATCACAGGTCGCAAGAAAAAGTTCGAAAGGGCGGGAGGGGAGCAAAAGAAATAAAGACAGATGTAAAACTAAAAGCAAATAATTATTTAGGTAAAAGGAATTGAACCAAAACTTAATATAATATTTCAATATTTCTTAAATTTATTTATATTTAGTTTAACACACATACACTTGTATACAAATACTCGTACATAAATAAGTATAGACATACATTTAATGATATGTATGAAGTTGTTAAGTTTAAAAATATAACTTTTTCTAACAAGAACTAAACAAATGTATATGTTTCTATATGTAATATGTGTGCAAGCATATGTACAAACACACAAAGAAAAAACATGGTTGGGTATGTTCACAGATCATTTTAATATCATCATATACATACATATATGGTAACAAGAATTAATTATATGATTATAAATTATAAACTATTTACTTGATTACGGCAAATCAAAAATATGTTACTCTTACATTATGGTTGTGATATATATTCTAAGAGCAACATGTTAATGATTGTCCACAACTAAGTAAATGATTAACATCAACATATAAATTGTTACTGTAATCATTGTTATGGTTCTGTCACTCACCCAAAAATAACTACATCAATAATATTTTCGTGGCAATTGCAGTGATCATAGAATATTTTAAATAATCTGTGTGATTATACTTAACCATATTTTTTCTGTGAGTGTAAGTACAAGTATTTACAGTATCAAATGATTTTTGTTTTTCACTTACACCACCCTCAAACAACATACATACATACATATATATGTATGTATGTGCTGTGTTATTGTGTGTTTTACAGATTAGTTGCTGCTATTGGCGATACGTATGGCGCCGCATTACTTTTACACATGTTGACATCAACCATTAAATTGACATTGTTGGCGTATCAGGCAACCAAAATAACGGGTGTCAATGTTTACGCTTTTACCGTTATTGGTTATTTGGGTTATGCACTGGCCCAAGTGTTTCACTTTTGTATTTTTGGTAATCGCTTAATTGAAGAGGTAAGTCGTTTTGAAGTTTTAAACGCCTTTTGAACACACACATAATAAATAGCACTCTAGGGCACTTTTAAGTGGTTGCAAAATTGACTTGTAATAATAAAATTATTATTCTGCACAACATGTCCCCATATAAGAAAATATAATATTGTAAAGAGATTTATTGTGCTAATAGCAGTTAATACCCGGCATAGCCCAGACTTGTAGAATATTAATGAATTCTAATACTTATAAAATTAGAATTTTCAATCCCTAACTGGAATATGATAAGAGATATTAAGTTTTGAAAAAAGGTATCCCGGCTACTCCTTAAGTTTGCCTATATTATGACTGCTTTTGATATTAAAATCAGGGTAAATAGCAAAAAGTTAAACGTATATAAGAGCTACAAGTTATGCATGTCCCATTAGGGTGGTCACAAGGTATGTGGTAAATTTGTTTAGCGACTATATTTTGGGGCACCCCCCTAAAATTTGCAAATAGGCTAGAAAATGTAATTGGCAAAGTTTCAGCCCAATCGGATAACGCTAACACGTGCCTCATTGAGGATGAATTTGGGAAAAACAGCGATTTTTCACTAAAATTCGTATTTCTTTGTCCTTACAACTAAAACCATTCATTCTAGGAACTTGACTCAAGTCTTATTTTATAGAAAATTTTATTCTTATTAATTTTGTTTCTTATGCCTATAGATTAGGATATATTTAGCATTTATCAGGCCATGCTGCAAAATGACCTATTTCATATAACGACTGGCCATAAATAAAAGGAATTGTTGTAAAGAGTTGAAATTTGGCACACATAAAGTGTAATCAAATTTAAAATTTCAAAAATTTCGGAACAAGGATTGGTGTCCTTCCCATATGTCCTGAAATAAAAAATTTCATAAAAGGTTGAAAAAAGTTTGAATTTCATGAAATTCTGTATATTCATTGGATGTGATATTCTTAATGATTTCACCAAATTTTATCCAAATCAGATCAAGGACACGCCAAACTCAAAAATGTCCCTTTTCAAAAAACTAAAAATAAGTGAAAAAACAAATAAAATTTCTTAAATTAATGCCATACACAAAACACTTATAGTAAGGTCAATGTGTCAAATTCTTTCTAATTCGGTGCAAGGACACGCTCACCTCCCATATATATATCCTTAAAGCTAAAAATTGTATAAAAGCTACAAAAATTATTAGAATTGTTCGAAAAATCCTTCTTATTACAAACCTACATGTGGTTAAGGGTATTTAAGATTCGGCATATCCCTTTTTTGTCCGAAGGTACAAGGCACCCCCATACAACTAAACTATATCTACAAGTTTTATGACATACTTATATTGAAAACTTTTATATCTGTAGTCTCAAAATTGTGTGCGATTACCTCTGACATCTTATTTTATTTCTTATGCGAAGCAAAAGGAAACCCTTTTAAGGAAACTATAATAAATATAATCTTTAAACTAAACTAAGTGGGCTACACTTTGATATCTTTAGGCTTCGTTATTTAAACCAATACAAAATTTTTCATTAAGACTACATATGAAAACATTGCTACATGTTTTTGTTTGCACTTATATTAAATATTAAAAGTAAAATTAACTTTTAAAAATTTCAGAGTGAATCATTTTCAATATAAAAAACATTTATCATTTTATAGAGCAATAAGGAAATGAAAAAGTAAAAAGTTAAGACTTTGTAGTTTCGTGCAAGCTAAATTAAAAAAAAAAACAAAACATTTTGAAGAACTTCCGTTTGAAATACAATAAAAATAGATTTTTTATTTTTGCCTTTTTCACTGCCTTTAAAGCTGTCTCTACACAATTCAAAACCTTTTGTTAGCACTCACACACAGCCATACACTTAATACATATACACAACAATGGCCCTGAAAAACTAAAAAGCACAATTGCAACAAACAAAAAAACAACACATTCACTTATCGGAAATTCGAAAGCCGGATATTTACTAAAGTGCTTTTGTTGTATTGTGCGCTGTGCAATGAAAGTGTAGATGTGTGCATCTGTGAGAGTGTGTTTAGTTATTTATAGATATGTTTATTCGTGTGGCGTGTTATCTTTGTTTTTGTTTTTTATTTATTGTAAAAATCTTTTATTTTGTTTTCATATAATATTTTATTATTTCTCTTGTTGCCAGAGCTCATCCGTTATGGAGGCTGCATACTCCTGCCACTGGTATGATGGTTCTGAAGAAGCAAAAACTTTTGTACAAATCGTTTGTCAACAATGCCAAAAAGCAATGTCCATTTCAGGTGCAAAATTCTTTACAGTCTCATTGGATTTATTTGCTTCGGTAAGTTGTTTATTTTATTTCTTAAAATTTTATTTTCATTTAATATTTTTTTAAACAGAAAAATTACTGGACATGTAGACAAATACAAAAAAAAATCCTTTACATATCCTGACATTTGCATGTACTTGTACCCGCATGCATAAATTGACAAGTGAGCAATCATAAGTTTGTGCATGTATTGACTTTTACCTGTACGTAGTAGCATTGGGGTAAAATTGTGATTTTCAAAGCAAATGTTTGTAACAAACTAATTTTGTTTTAGCATCAATCGTACACACTTACTTTGATTAGCACTTTTAGAATTTTTGTAAAAAACTCAGCATGAATATAGTAGCCTGGCATGTTTGTAACGAATCAATGTCAAATAAATAAAAGGAAGAAGCCAAAAAAGTGGAGTAATAAGAATTATTCCCAATTTTAAAAAAATACCTGATCAACCCATTTTGTACCAGACCAAAAAAATGTTTGATTATCTTTATGAAATTTTCATGGCTAGTTAGAAATAGGCCAAAAATAATTATCCGATTTTTTTTCCATGTAATTACCGAGAAATTTGGAAGTTGCATTTTTTTTTAATCATTGATTGATTGCTCTTATAACCTAATAATTGACTTCAAATAATATAAATAACAATTACTGAAAGTAAACACAGTTTTTTTAAATTAATAATCAAAAAACACTTAAGAAATGGTATAGAAAGATAAGTATTAAAAAATGCATTTATGGCTCTAATTATCCCAGCGGTCGAAATCTCGACCAGCCAAGTTCAAGGCTATTAGGCGATCAGCTGGAGTAGCTAAAGTAACTAATTTGTGAACGTTAAAACTTATTTTAACTGTTGGCTACTCAAATCAATAAAACCTTTTTCATTTTTATGCAGGTAGATACAGTTATTTTAAAAGTAGGCGGAAAGCAATACACCAAACTTAATTATAGATTAAAAAAATATAATAATTTCTATTACCTAATATTTCTTATTATTTAATGAAAAACAGCAAAAATTTGTGGTCGAGATCTCGACCGTTGGTACAAAATGTGTTAAAGAAGAAGATTAGAAACAAAATCACTTTTTGTCTACGCAAATGTTCGCAAGTATATCAAAACATAAGTTGCAAGCTCATCACTTCCTGCTTTCACTTTGGCGATTTTATGCAATGAATAGACAGTCACACGAACTTAGCTAATTGTCTAAAATTTTTCTAAGAAATGCAAATATTTATAGCGCATTTATCAACATTTCAAACAATGTTGATGTATGCGTATGTATGCAAGATTTGCAAATTACATCAGAAATTAAAGGAAAATTTAGGAAAATGCTTCCGAAAACTGTGGTGTTGTTGTGATATACAAACATTGCCATTTTATAAGCATCGTTTGCAGCTAAAAATAATATGAAAATTTTTCCATATATGTGTAGCTGAATTCTTATTAGACGAGACGAGAAAAACCTAATTTAGGAATTTATTTTTTTGGTCTCACTTAGATACGTTGCACATAGGTCAAAATTCAATATTTACGCGGCCAAAAATATTTGTTCACTTTTATCGTTTCTGCGTGATATTTTATGTCTCATATGAGTATTTATTTTGATTAGCACTACATTTTTACTTTTTAAATATTTTTATTTTTTACCCAAGATTTTTAGTTTTCAAAATTAGTCTTAAATCAACGTTTTTTCTTCCTCTTTATTACAAAAGGGGGAATGCAGTGGGTAAGAAGTCTTAAGTTTACATTTATAGCTAACCCCTTACAATATCTAATTTAAAAAAAAAAAAAATTCTGAGTTTGAATTCAAGGAAAAAAAACATATAAAAACCCATGCAACTGTTCGAATAGTCGAACATTGGGGCGATATGGGTTAATAGGGTCCCCAATTTTGTCATCTGCATACTTCCCTAGCCATTTTTTGTCTTTACTTTTAGTTCAAGGATTGTACTTTTTTTTACTTTTATATAAAGTAAGATTTATGATCAGGCCTCATCGAGAAATACAACAAATTGACCTTTAAAGGTAAAAATTACTTTAAAACTGGTCTAAAAAAACATCATGTGTTTAAAACTATCATATTATTTGAATTATGCATTCTGGCTAATAAACAATAATAAAAAAAAAATCATACCTGGGTTATCGGAATCCATCACTTTCATTTCAAAAACTGGCGCAAAAAAAATATATAAACGTTGTAACTTTTGTTTGCCTTTAACTTTAAACAACAAAAACGAGGGCACCGGTTGACGGTCAAGTTTCAACTGCCTGTATGCGGTCGCGGTGTATCCCAGATAGGTGGGATACACCTATACGTTTCTACCTAGAAACGTGTTATTTTATGTGTTTACCTTTACTTTTGAAGGATTTCGACCTATGTGCGTTGCTGGTAGCTCTGCAAACCAATTTTTAACCCAATAACCTGCAATTCTTTCCCACATTATTTTGCGGTTAAATTTGTATTTTCATTTTCAGAATTCTATTACAGGTACTCTATTACAGTTTTCTCCTACTCCTTTTATGAAAATCACAATTCTCTTTTGGAAAAAAACCAAAAAAAAAATGTTTTTCAAAAGTAACACAACAAACTTTGAAGATTTCTCGAAAACAAAAATTTTCTTCAATAAATAATTTTTGGAACAACATTATGTTGAAAAATTCTATTTATTACCAAAATAGATACAGAAATATAAACATACATACATACAAACATGCATACATACATACGCCCATGTACATAATACAAATGTACACCTACACACTTATAAAAAGTTTTTACCAAGTGATTTAGTTAAAATTTATTATTTACGATTATTTTCTTGTACTATTTTCAGGTTCTTGGTGCAGTTGTCACATACTTTATGGTGTTGGTGCAACTCAAGTAAAATCATCAAATATGCTTAATACAAAAGCAAAAACAAAAACAACAATTGTTTTATTCTTTGCATTGCCAACACTTAAAGATAAACAACAACATAACCATCAGCAGCAACAACAACAATGACTCTCTGCTAAAAATAAAATACATATATAAGACAAGGACATCATCAGCAACAACAATAAGAGCAACGTATTTGAAACTTATAAAACAACAACTAATTCACCTACATTTACACACACACACACACATTTACATCGATGCATGTACTTATATAGATATTATGTAGGTTTGGGTGGTGTATATCTCTGATTCAACTAATAATATACAACTACTAACCAGCATAAGATATAGTTTTTATTCATTCCTTTTTTTTTGGGTAAAACCACACTTTTATCTAAGTGGGAGTTAGATGCCTGGCTGTCTGCTTGTTTGGTTGGTGGATTTAGTTTGGTTTGGTTTGTTTTGCCCTTAAAGGCAACAATTGATAAAGAAAATCAGGGAATTTGATAAACGGCTCCCACTTAGAATTTCATATACCACGGAATGAATGGTTGTGCAATTGCAACAATAGAGTAGAACTTTATTTGGGTTTTTCTTTATGTCGTAACAACAATCTAAGGGCGTTGGTTGTTTTTAATAACATCATCATCATCATTGTTATCAGCAGCAGGAATCATTTAGTCGTTAGTCGTTAGTCGTTAGTTTTTTTTTTTTTTGTAAATTAAATTTCTTTCGTTTTTTTTTATTTTTTGCTAAAATTTAGTTGTTTTGATTCCCTTTTGTTTCCGAATCTCGTTGAAAAGAATCATTCGCTTTTAAGTGGTGTTGGAGATTATAACATTAGAAATATATTTAATTTTTAATTTCTGCGCTTTTTAGAACAACAGCAAAAGTCTTTGATGAAAATTTAATTAAACTTTTTGGTAAATTCCTGGAATAATGAATTTATTATTTCATAATCATTAAGAAGAAAGCAAATTTACAAAATAAAGTTCTCATTATTTATGTTTAAGTATTTAATACAAAACTTTGTTAAAACGAATTGTAAACAATTTTATGAAATCTGTTTAAATAAATTAATAAATAAAATATCAGTGTATTTTAAATTTTTGGATAACTGAAATATTTTTCGAATGTAATACTTAGTTTTTAAAGTGTTTTGGTGTTTTTATATATATTAGGCGAAGATTCAGCAGAAGAATTTGAGGTCAAGATTTTTTACTTCTATAGCCAGCGCCACCATCACCATAAGAAGTTACATTCTGAGTGTAACTTATATATTTATTTTCTAAGGCGCAAAAAAACATATGTATTTGAAGTCCTTGTATCTTCCTGAGCCTGAGTCGATTTAGATATGTCCGTTTAAACGTCTGGCCAAATTATAAAATCAAGTCAAAAGAACTCACCAAATCGGTTTATTTTTTTTCAAGCAGTTCGGTATAAAAAAGAGATATTAATTAATTAAATTAATTAAATTAATTAATTAATTATTTAATTAAAAAAAGTTTCCAAAATATCTTATGAAAACATTAAAATTTTTTAAATATTATTTGTAATTTTAAAGCTACTGAGCAAAATTAAATTAAAACAAGTAAGAACGTTATATTTGGCTGAACCAAATCTTATAAACCCATATGTGGCCAAATGGTATAATTTTTTTCAAATATATTTGTAGTTTATTTCAAAGCTGCAAAACAATAATATTTTTTTTTTGGTGTAAAAAAACGAGGCAGTCGTCTTTTTTTGCTTATATCTCAGTTGGTTATTGATGGATTTTACCAGTTTTCGATACAGATTTCGAAGTATATCTAAAAGTTTGATACCACATACAACCCTGGGAGACCTA
>NDXZ01011196.1:1359-39287 GCA_003055125.1 Paykullia maculata
ATGATTTAATATCTAAATTGATATAAACTGTTTGTTGTTATAAAATTAAAAGAAAATTTCGTGTAAGAATTTATATTGAGAACAAAAACAAACTTATTTATTTTGCTAAAATTTGTTTTGGTTTTCAATATAAATTTTCATACGAAATTTCCTTTTAATTTAGTCACAAGATTTTTAATGGCCATTTCAGAAGATCGCCCAAACTAACCATAAAATGGAAGAAGTGGTCGATAATAAAATTCAATCATCTGCAAGCGTTGTTCGTTTGTAAGTCGATTTATGGTTGAATTATAGACCAAACTTAACATGTTGAGCAACAAAAAACAACAAAAACAGCTGAGCTGCAAAAAACAGTGTTGCCAAAAAGAAAATTGCTAAAACATCACCCTTTATATATATGTATATATATTGGCGTACATGAGTGTCATATACCTAGATTAACGCCTAATTCCCTTTTAAAAAATTATAAAAGAAAATATTTTTTTGATTTTTGGTTAATGCCAACATATACGTATGTATGTAAATACATACTATACTTTAAAATTTAAACAATAGATACACAAACAACTCGACAGAGTCAAATACAGCGCTAACACTTGTTTCTGTGCAATTTAATAAAAAAGCAAACCTTTAATATATTTTTCGACGCAAAAAGGTTGTCTTTTTTTAATTTAACAATAAGCTTTAAGCTATAATGCTGCTTTAATATTTTGTTTTTCAACTAAATTTAACAATCAAGATTTCCACTACAATAAATTTTATCAGCAACAGAGATTTAACTTCGGGGCGTATGAGTAACATTTAATATCAAAATAAGGGTCAATATTAAACGGAAATTTTCTTTTTATCTATGTGTATGTATGAAAATGTATAAATATGTTCGAAAGTCAGAAAGACAGATAGGGAGAAGAGAGAGAAAAAAAGAGATATTGGAAGTATGTAAGTACAATATAAGTATGTATGCATATATGTATGTTTGTAAGAAAGCAAAAGGTAGTATTAAATTTTATGACTTCTTCAAATTTATATAAAGTGGATTTAAGTAGTGTTTCAAAAGCTATAAAAAGTTAACATACTATGAAATATAAAATATGAAACTTTACTTCAAAAGTAGCTAAAGGAAAAGGTTAAAATTTGAATGTTTAAAATTGATTTTATTTAAGCTAATTTTGCTTTAGAAATAAAAATAAAAAAATTTACATTCATAATTACAGCACTTATTAATAATCAATCATAAAGCAATTCTTTTAGTTACTGAATAAAATATATTTAAGATTTTAATTTAACAATTTTTTACACACGCTGAAAGTATCGCAACTCCTACAAACAATGCAAATGAAAAATACACTTTCTTTTTACACTAGATAAATTATTTGTTCATTTCCTTTTTGATGTCGTTGTTTTCGAACAAATTTATTTAAACAAATATTCATATGTATATGTGTATGTGTGTATGTATATATACGTTCACAGTATTTCAAATAATCTGTTTATGCTGTTGACAGTTTAATTTTAGAGATACTTTTCACTAATTTATCAAGATCTTTGAGCAGGTAGCAAACATAAGTCATTGTAATTTATTTTGTAGGTATTCGAGCAGAAAACCTGCAAAAAGAAATCTGAAACAAGCGTAAAGTAAGCGCAAATGCGGAAAAAGAAGAATGAACTGTAGGTTCAACGAGAAATTCAATTTTTCATTTGACTTACGACAATGATTATTTTGTCAACTTTTTTTTCTGAACTTCTAATTTGCAACTAATAAATTTCTTTTCAACTTTTACTTTAAATTCAAGAAAAAAGTGAAAATAATCTGTTTATAAAAAATATTTTAAATATATTCTCTATTAGCAAGAAATTCTTTATTTAAAGAAAAATATTCAAAGAAAAAGTTTTTGTTTCATAAACAAATCCACAAAATTTCCTAATTGAAGGTAGATTTAAATTAAACAATCAAGTTTTTGGAAAATGTTTTAGAAATTTATTTAAAATTCAAACAATTTTAAAGTTGTAAAAAAACTTTTTGCAAAACTTGTTAATTTAGGGAAATCTCTTTTCCCTCTAGAGAGTTACTTTAAGTCCTGCACATTTTACTTTGCAAAACATAAGAATCAGAAAGAACAAAAGCAGCAACAACACACCTAAAAAGCTGTGTGAAATAAAATGTTTGATAACGGTCAAAAATACAAAGCGAAATAACAGGAGCCCAAAGTGTAGCAATGAAATTTTTACACTGAGCGGCACCTGCCGAAGTTCTATTACTATCCCGCGCCTTCGTAGTATTGAATTCCAGTGTAAACAGCTGTGCCACACCTTAGGTTTCACGGACCTAAATTAATGCTATACATGGGTCTGTTTGGTCCCACGGAAAACAGTAACACCCATGATACTTTCTCCGGACAAATGGTTCATGAGATACTTAGGGTTACACATTGTGGTTGTGATTACCATCCAAATCGGCTAAGAGATATTGGCTGATGCTCGTTCTAATGGACGGACGTCGGGTGGGAAATATATGTAAATATTTCCATCTTATGTATTCGAAATGTGTAGTTTTTTTTTGTACAGTATCATAAAAAAAAAACATTGTCATGCTAAAAAAAATCAAGTTGCACCTAATTCCAAGAGTGCTATATTCGGCTGTGCCAAATATGTCGAAAAGGTAATTTTACTTCTGATTTCTTATTGATATAATTTGTTTTCATATAGGTTTTTCGTCCATTTCTTCGACTTTTCAAAACTAATTTTATCCAAAAGCTAAAAAAAATAAATAAATTTGGGTAAAAAAGGTGGTTGACTTTTTTTGCTTATATCTCAGCCACTTATTAATAGAATTTGTCAGTTTTCAATACCGATACAAATAACAATTTTAGGTGGAGGCTATAAAAAGTTGATTTCAACCAAAACACGGTCAGTCGAATATGACTAAATTAAATTCCAAATGATTATTGTAGAACTTATAAACGTAATGTCAACCGTTGCCACCTGTGGTGAAGGGTATAAAACTTAGACTGTTGTGTTACACAAAATGTTTTACAAGTTTATCTTATGTTTGGTAATGCTTGTAACTCTACATCTTAAAATTTGTTTAAGCTTTCTCGAATATTCAACATTAAAATCATTACTTTTGAATGGTCGTAATCAATATTAAACTTCCAAACTTTCAAAAAAAAAAACGGCAACTTTTTGCAACAATTTTTTTTATAAAGAAATAGATAATGAAGTAGTATTCCTTGTAAAATCATATCTATTTTGACTAATAAAAGAGTATTTTTAATTCTCTTCCTTTCGAAAATTACAAACTTTTTTTGAAGATTTGGCAAAGTATAAAAGGATAAGTTGTTATACATTTAAATACATAAGAAAAATAAATAATCAAGAAAATAAAAATGAAATAAATAAATAATTTTGTAATAATTTTACATTTTTAATCGAACTTATTTATAAAACGAACTTTTTTATAAAACGAACTTTTTTATTTATTCTGGCTCAAGTTCATTTTTAAATTTCTTCATTATGATGGTTAAAGCAGGACAAATACATGTGATAATGTTGAAGAAGATATGAATATCGGCAACTATCAGTCACCATATTCTATTTCCTAATTTAATTAAGAAATTAATATTTTTTTATGCGATAATTGAAAGAACATTGTAAAAAAGTAAGTTTTCCTGTGAGTTAAATAGATGATATTTGCATCCAACACTAAAATACCGATCAAAGAGTACTGATGATGAAACCGTAGCTGGTTTTGAAAATGCATTCTACTCGGCTAGTGTCGGAAAAACTTACTTTTTCAGTATATTCTTCAATTATTACAGAAAAAAAAATTCGTTAAATAAATTTGTATTAAACATTTTTTTGGAAAGTCTGATAATCAAAGATAGTATATTTGTCTCTACTCTTATTTCTCCTTAAAAAAGGATATTTTTGTACATCGGGCAAAGGTATATATAAGTTTGTTATTCCGTTTGTAATTTCTACAATATTCATTTGCGACCCCATAAAGTATATTTATTCTAAATCTTTACACACTCAAAAAATTATGTAAGTAACTGAATGTAGTTTGTTCAAGTAGTAATCCGTTTAGTTATTTTTAAATCAAGAAGCAGTTAAAATTGAACGTAAAAATGTTTTTAACTGGATCGGAGAGTTGTTTAAAAAAACAACTAAACAAAAATACCGATTTTCAGTTGCAGTTAAAATTATCAGTTAATTTTCACTGAAACAACAAAACAGTAGAATAAGTAGACAACAACAAAACAACGTTTAGATTTGTTATTGTTTTTGTTAAAGATTTTTTGTTTGGGAGTTGATATTGTATAAAAAAGGCATAATAGCAAAGCAGAGAAGCTGATTATTGAAAATAATGCCTTTTAAACTACAACAACTCTTAGTGTTAATGTAACAAGTTTCATTAATTTAAAACCGTCAAATATGGCGCCCTATGCTCCAGTGGGAGTTAAAGGAATACATATATATATATATAAATATCAAAAGTGCTAAAGTTCTTGTTTATTATGACTATTATACATATATTTTATATTAACATCATAAACAACTTAACATGTAACACAATATTTACAGTCGACAGAAAAACAAAACTAAATTTTAATTTTTATACATACATATGTATGTATCTCCATTTTTAATAAATTTTCAATCTATAGATAGGGAAGTCGATTGAGCTATGTCCGTCTGTCTGTCTGTCTGTCCGTCCGTCTGTTGAAATCAAGTTTTCTCAGCACTCCGATGTCGTACGGACAAGTTGGTGGTACCAAACGATCACAAATTCTCCTGATATGTTTGCTAAAAAATCGCTTTATAACTGACCGAGATATAAGCCAAAAAAGTCGACTAACGTCTGTTGAAATCAAGTTTTCTCAGCCCCCCGATGTTGTACGGACGCGTTATTGGTATCAAAAAATGTTTTTCGAGATATAAGAAAAAAAAAAATTTTTTTTACGTAAATACACGTAGTGAAGGGTATATAAGATTTGGCACAGCCAAATATAGCGCTCTTACTTGTTTTTTTTGTAAAATGAGGCTAAAATATGCCAAATTTGCATAACAGTGTAACAAAGCTATAGTTTTTGTAAAACAAACATTAATTACCTAAAAACCGTTTTTGAATTCTTACCAAACTTGCTCAATGATATTGAGATCTAACACTTTAAGTTCGTTAGTTATGTTCTCATGTACTCTTGTTTATAAATTTATAAAAAGATGTTGTTAATTCAAATCTTAAGTTTTTGTATTTTAATTGATGTGGTTTTAAACAGTTAGAAAAAAACTCAGCTTCAGAAATTTTCAAATTATCTTAAAAACTTATTGCTTGTTTGTGGTCAAAAATGAATTCTCTATTTCACAAATTAATATGTATTATTTTTCTATCTTTACACAAAAAAACTATGTCAAGGCAAAGCAAAAAAAATTTAAAGGGATTTTTGTACTTAAAGTTGTATTTTTCCCCTTATGATGGGCTTAAGAAAACTTATGATGAATAAAGATTTAGATGAAAATCATTTCAAGAGATAACAAGTCCTTCTTTGTTTTAAGGGAAAGTAATTTCAGAATATTTAGGCAATAATAAAGGAGATGATTTTTTTTGAGCTTTTAATTAAAGATTTGTTACAAAATTAAAAAGCTTATTTGTAGATTTTCCCTATAATCTTAGAATGGTAAGTTACGAACAAAGTAAACACTTGCTTCAGGTTATTATTCAACGGATTAATAAACATTAACCAGGAAGGATATAAAAGTGTTAACGGATTTTTGTAATTAAATGCGATGTGCACAAAAGGAAAAGCTAATTTTTCATATACCTACACATGTATCTTTTTCATAATATTGGGCTTATTTTTCTGTCTAAGACTTAAATTTGCTCTATTGATTGTGAAGAAAATTAAGTTTCGTATAAATATGTACAATGTTTTTTTTTCTGTTTCCAAAAATAAAGATTTTTCAAATGTCTTTTGAATGTTAACGTAACTAAGAACGTTGTCACATAAAGTAAAGAGCTATTTACCCTTCGAATTTTGTTATAAAAACGTGTTGTTTTGCAAAATTGAGCATACATTTTAAAAGTAATAGGTTACATATTTTAAAATAATATAGTGCTAGATTTTAACTTCAAAAACTATATGAATTCAATTATTATATCCTTCGCCCCAAGTGACAAGGGTATATATAAGTTTATCAATACGTTTTTAATTTCTACAATATTCATTTGCGACCCCATAAAGTATATATATTCTGAATCCTTATAATAGATAGGAAAGTCGATTAGGCGATGTCCGTCTGTCTGTCTGCCTGTCTGTTGAAATCGACTTTTCTCAGCCTCCCGATGTCGTACGGACACGTTATTGGTATCAAACGATCGGACAATTAACGAGATATAAGCCAAAAAAAATTTTTTTACACAAAATTTATTATATACACTGGCGAGCAAAAGCGAGTGCATGTTAAGCTAAATTTTAATTAATGTGTCGTAAAATGATAACTACATATGGAAATTTTATGAAACTTTTAACAAAAATTCTTTATTATAATAGCAAAAAATATGTGTATTCAATTTAATGATAGCAGAACAAAAACAAAAATTTTCAATATAAAAATATAAGGTAACTCAATTAACTCAGTTTTGCACGTTTCCATGGGGCTACCGAAGGGTATTCGTATTAGTACGATAGACTTGGGCATACTTTCCATTAAGCTCTCCTTAAATTCACATGAAATATTTTTCCATTCTGTCTTTACACGGCTCCAAAGTTCCTCTTTGTTCATCGGAGCTCGATTGTGTTGTCCTAATCTCCTCTTTAATAAAGACCACAAATTTTCAATTGGGTTAGGGTCTAGACTTTGCGCTGGCCATTTTATTACCTCAAATTTTGAACCACTTTTACTGTGTGCTTAGGGTCTCCGTCCTGTTGGAAAATAACTTCATACTCGGGATAAGCGCTGTGATCCACAAAATCAGGTAAATTTGTTTGTAAAATTTGAAGGTAGGTCTCTTTCTTCATTGTACTCTTTATTCTTACCAGAGGTCCTAAATGCCACCAGGTGAAGCAGCCCCAAAACCATTTAACTGCCTGCGCCATGCTTAACCGTTTGTTTCAGGGGGTGTTTTTTAATAGCTTCATTAGGTCTGCCCCAGAAATATTGTTCACCATTAGATTGGAAACGGTTTATGTTTTGTATGTGTGTATGACATGCCTTTTTGGGAAATTAAAACAAAATTATTACTAAATGGCCCGGAATCAGCATATGGAAGATATGGAAGAAAATCTATATGGACTTAAATTAATATCATAAAAAAATCAAGTTTTCTAAGATTTGAAATACCTTTCGGACATATAAATACATACGTACATACATAAGTATACATATACACACATACATACATATATACATAAATACACGTAGTGAAGGGTATATAAAATTTGGCACAGACGACTATAGCGCTCTTACTTGTTTTTTAATTTGATGGTCAAAAGTGGACATGAAATAATGGAAGTTTTTTTCTCGTTAAACAGACGTGTTGTAAGTCTTTGACATCGAACTGCCGAGTTTAAATTATTCAATACAGTAACTGCTCAAAACGTATATTTGAAATAGATTCTTATTTATAAAAGTTGTTTTAAAATTCTGGTTCAAGTTCATATTAAAAACTTACTTATTACGCAATCAAAAAAATCACAATAATAATTAATATTCGAAAAAAATTCAAAAAATTAAAAATATTTTTTAACTTTTTTTTTATTGAATTTAATCAAGAAATTTATATTTTTTATGCGATAATTGAAAGAACATTGTGAAAAAGTAAGTTTTCCTGTGAGTTAAATAGATGATATTTACATCCAACACTAAAATACCGATCAAAAAGTGCAGATGATGAAACCTTAGCGGATATCAAAATGCATTCCACTCGGCTAGAGTCGGGAAACTTACTTTTTTATAATGTTCTTTCAATTATCGCATAAAAAAATATTAATTTCTTAATTAATATTCAAAAATTTATGAAAATAAAAAATTACAGTTTCATTTATTTGAAAAAACAAAAATTTGAAAACAACATTTAAAGGACTTATTGCCCTTTTTAAGTTAATTTTATATAAAAAAAATTAACAGCTCCAGCTATTTTAAAGTTTAAAGTCGACTTTTGCGTTAAAAGTATATTTTAAATCGTCTATAGTATACAATTAGCATTCTTTTATCAAAAGTATACTTTACAACTCTTAAAGTATACTTTGTTTATGACTATGATTAGGGGCCAATTGTGCTAAAACAAATAAAAATTCGTTGCAACAAAAACCTTTTTTTTTTAAAGTTGTTTAAAAAATGTAAGTTTATTATAAGTGGTTTTGTTCTTACATTTTTTTTTAAGTGTATATTTTTTAATAAAAATAAAAATTAATAAGAAATGTTTGTAGTTTAATACTCATTTTTCATTAGTTTTTAATATTCGTTTTATTTTTTACAGGTACAAACACACATACATATATACAAAATAATATAATTCACAGCAAAAATGAGTTATTGTGTTTAACTTTAAGCTTTGAAGAATCTTTGAAATACTACAGTCAAAAATACATAGTAAAAGACAAACGATATAAAACGGAGCATATAACACCCTACAACTGTTTAAGTGCAAAAGCTAAAAAACTAAGTATGACGTCTGTCAGTTTATTTCTTTTGTAAATAATTACAATAAGTGCTTAATCAGAATAAACTTTTTGGGTTAAATAAACAACAAAATCTTCTATTCGAGTTAATTTTTAATAATTAGTTGCAAAAAACACTTTAGTAAGAGAAATTTATTTTTAATAAAAATTATTAATAACAAAAATCAAAAAGAAAACATTTAAAAAAAGATCTTCTGCACAAAGTATTAAGAATTAGTTTCGTTTAAATTTAGAATAGTTATTTTATAAGGAGTTGTTATCTGCCTCTAGTTTATCATCGTTAGTGCTTGTGCAGCCGCAAAGAAACTTGAACTCACTTTTTTATCTTTAGATATATTTCATTACTAAGTGCACGATCCTCATAGTACTGACTAATTATTCTTTAGCTTAAATAAAAATTTATCCGAAAAAAATTGTGTTTAATTGGCACTTTTTACTTTCCTGTTAATGCACAATTTATCGTGCTTTAGGAATTTATTTGCAAAGCACAAAGTTTATGGCAAAGCTTGCAAAGAATTTAACTTTGTTTATACTAAGCGGAGAAAGATTGATTGAGACTATTGATTTTTATTTGGCTGCGCACTATGTTAAAAATGGCTTGGTAATATTGTTTTACTCTCGTACATACTTACATATGTAACTTCTCCTTTTAATGTAAAACAAAGCTAAATTTTTCTAAATAATAATTACAAATAATATAGGGAAAAACTTCAAATTTAAGAGGAATAAGGAAGATGCATAAATAACAGGTGAGAGTTAAAATCATGGAATTTAAAAATCACCGAATAAATCTTAAACTTAGTTTTGGTTTCATGTACACAAATATTGTGCAAAAAAATTTGTAATTTTTCATCTTTCAAAGCTATCTAAATTAGCAAATAATTAAGTTTGCTATAAATTGTTAAAATCTCTAAAGACTGTATGTAATTTATCATAACGATTTATCATTAGAATTGTAAAATACTTTTACTAATTTAGTCTTCTGATTCTACCAAACATTTATTATGATTCACGATCTAAAAAACATACACTCGTTAGGAGTTTTTCTCTTTGAATGTGTTTAGAATGGTAAAATTTTAAATTAAAATAACAAAGATAATTAAAGTGAGTTAAGAGACAGGGATTAATGCTTTAAAATATATGTATTTACAACAGAAAGGGTATTCACAGTTTCAGGCATTTTTAGTATGATCTTAACAACTTACCACTTATTTAGTTTACTTTTGTCGTCTTTATTAGAAAATTCGGTAGCAAAGAGATAATAACAATTTTGCTTATCCTTATTATATACATACATTCATGTTCACCAAAACACACTCATTTGAGTGTAGTTATTGCCAGGGAAATATCTTTAGCACGTTTCTTTTTATTGCTTCATATTTTTTATGGATTCAGAGTAGTATTTAGCAATAGATTAAAATAGTTACATTTCATTTATTTGTGTGCTTCCTTCCGTCCTTACTTTTTTCTTTATTTACTTTTATCTTTTAAGGGATGTAAAAGAAATACTAAACTATTTACGTAAAAAATAAATATATACACAAATCCTCACATACGTACGTGCAAGTGTATATGTATGTATGTATCTGTATTTTTGTAATGCCAACACGTATTTATACGGTTGCTTTGTGCTTCCAAAAAGAAAATAATTTTTTAATAAATTTTCTTTCTTTCTACGTTAACCTTTCTTTCATGACACTTTCTAAAAATCCATTAAAAAAATATATTTAAAAGTGGATTAAGAAAAGATACAGATGCATATGAGTTTGCAAAAGAAAATTGAAAATATTTATAAAGTATTTTTTAGAGAATAGTTTAGAAGTTGAATTCAGGTAAAAAGAAGGGTTTTATTTTTTTTATTTTTAAGGGTTTAAATAGAACATTGTATTAAATAATGAATAGTTTATAAAATATTATGTTATAAAATGTATTTTTCTCATAGGACTTTAGTTTTGCCCTTTGTTCCTCATAGAGACCACAGGACATAATAATAAAAATGTAAAAAATTAATTTAAGATTTTAAATTGAACTTATATGTAATATTTTTTAAAATAGCATTTGCCTTAGGCCTTTTTCAGGAAATGTAAAATTAAACACATTTAATAATGTATTAACAAATAAAAAATAAATTAATCAATTTTAAGGCTTAGACCTCTAGATTACTCCCACTTTTACAGTAATACATTTAGTTCTTATATTTTTTAACGTGCTTTAATAAGTCAATATTTTGCAGAAATTTGGAGTTACATATTAGTCTTTTATAGCTAACATATATTGAACGCTAGGCTTTCTGACCCAAACAGACAGACAAACATTGCTAGGTAGGGTCTGAGTTGAACAAGGATCAACACGAATATGTTTATAATATATTTAACCTTTTAAGTCCCAGTGGAACCATGGGGCGCTATGTTTATAAGGTCTTAAGGAAATTGTTGGATTTGTTAAAGACTTAACTATCCCTGTCTCAAACATTTTACTTAAGCTTCAAGCCTAAAAACTCTAAATCACCTTAAGGTATTAAGACAATAAAACGATTTCATTTAATATTCTTTATTATTTAACTAAAAATTTGTTATAATATAATTACGGTGACCATATTTTTTAAATCAAAATACAGAACAAGAAAAAAATATACTATTGTTTTAATTTTTTCTTGTACAAACAAACAGCTTAAATACATTGATTTCTTCTCACAAAAAAAAACACAACTAAATTTTATATTTTTCTGATGAATAAATTTTCATTTTCTTTTAAATATTTTTAAATTCTAAAAAATTTAAATTATAGTTTCATTTTGTTCTTAAAATGGCCTTAATGGTCTTCATTTTTATTTGAGTTTTTTTTAGTATTCCACATGTTATTTAAAACAGAAAATACCCTTTCGATTGGAATATTTGATCACTTCTTTGAAATGTATAAAAACTGCCTAACGCTTTTCTGCGGACTTATTTATTATTCTGATTCTTTTTTTAAATTTTTCTAAAGATGTGTAATTTTTACCAAGAGCTGGATCATCAAATTTTTCGGTATCAACATGTTCAATTAATTTTTTTTTATAAAAATAATTAAACCAGGTTCAACATATTTCCATGTGGGAACTTCACGCAAAAGAACCCATTTTAAGTACTTTAACTCATTGATAGACGGCATCCCAAGGTAGATTTAAAAAGGTAATAGCGTCGCTATAACAAAAAAACACATTGAATTTGTTGCAAAAATACTTTAACAATGTCCAAATTATTGCTGCTAACTTTTTTTAGTACACAACAACTTTTTTTCATCTGTTAATTTTTTACACAAAAATTAATATTTTGCAGCTGGATAACCTACAGACATTTTTGTAAAATGTGTGTATAGGACATGCCATCGGATCATTTGAAAAAATTGACTAATTGGCCCAAAATCCGCAGAGAATGGGCGGAAAAACTATATAACTTTAACTACCTTTCGGACATTCTTATAAATAAATACGTTAACTGTATAACTTTACGATTTGTTATTACAAAATTTATGTTAACATGTTTAACAAAATTTTATTTTGACTTGTTAAAATACAGAACAAATAATAAACTCGAAATAAAATACAGAACATTTTAAGGGCTTTTACATAAGAATAATTTATACAGAACAGAGCTCTCAAATACAGTACTGTTCTGTATAATACAGAACGGATGGTCACCTATTTACGGTGAAATGAAATGAAAAAATAAAATATACTAATTACATAAAGCCTCCTAATTTCAGCTCTTCATAAGATTTCCATAAAAACAAATTTAAGAAAAAATATTAGTAAATCCAAGGCTAGCCAAATGTATAAGAGAAAAAAAATCCATTTATTACAAAAATATTTGTTTGTTGTTTTTTTTAAATTTTTTTAATATTTTATGGATCTGTAAGAATTTTCATTCAATTTTTTTTTGAAATTTTATTTAACATTTTTGAATTTTTTTGAGAAATAGTTTGAAAGTCCACTACAGTACTTTTCGCTTATAGTCCATTCCTCTTAAAGGCCAAAAAGGGATGTAAGCCAAAACTGTCTTATTCACCAGCAGGTTTTTTTAAATTGCATACAAATTATTTGTTCTAAACTCCACTTCGCTTATGGTCAATTTTCGTTTAAAGGCAACGTTTTCTTTGCATGCGTAACTAATATTATATGGAAAAAAATTCGCATACGGGCCACACTATATTTTTTACTATAAGCTTCTGAAGCATTTGAATTAATTAAAAGGTTTTTATTTTAACTATTTTATTTAAATCAATATTTGTTTATGTTTTAAAAAAATTTTTATTTAATTAAAAAAAGTAATTTTATTGAAGAAAATGGATGTGGATTATGTCAGGATTCACCTATAATCCATAAAGTGGCTAATAAAAAAATTGGTTATATAGTACACATTCCCTTATAGTCCACAAAAGTTGTGCAACTATAGTTGTGGACTATAAGCGAAAAGTAATGTATTGATTTGGAATAAGCGCCAGTGAAATGCAGCATATAAAGTGCTTAAACTAACAACAAACTTTAAAATTTATAGTAATTTAATATGTTTTAATTGTGCTTTTATAAGCAGCATAAAAGTTCATCATAAAACTAATGATGGAGTGTCAAAAATTGAATAAAATAAAACTCAACTTTTTAATGCAAATATTTCATCTATACAATGTTAAAATACCAATAAAAAAATGAAAAATTACCCATTAAATTTTTGAAAGGTTTTCAATTATTTAAAACAAATGTTAAATTAACTTATAACGAATAGGTAAAGAATTTTTTTTTTTTTTTTTGATATATACTACAATAGTTAGACAGATTAGGGGACCACTGGGGTGTCCCAAAGATCTGACACGATTTTAAATTTTATGGTAAACAAAAGAAAACATATTTTAGACTGCTAACAATTTAGTTTTGAAAAGCCTTGTAATTTTCAAACGTTTTAAAAATTAATGCGTTAATGTTACAAAGTTATGAAGGGCATATGATTTAAGTAATATTTAATGCATAGACAACCATATTTAGTTTAAAACTATTAATGTGTAAACGGTTATGAAAACTTTTTTTAAAAAAAATATGTCCAAGTACTAGCCAATGTGGTGCGATGTGGTGTTCCGTTTATCGTTTTAGTTTTACTCAAAAATGAAGAATAAGGGGAACATGTTGCTATTGGTGCACACAAAACTCTTTCCATTAAAAATAGACAAAATTACAATAGAAGGGGACATCGTAAATATGTAAATAAAGTTTGGTAGACTAGTTAAGTTTTCATGGAATTTTTGCTTCTTATAAATTATATACATAGCACAAAATTGGTAATTTCCTTGGTCAGTTTCCCTTTTTAGTTTTAAAATTAACATAATACATACATACATATATACATATGTACATACATACATACCTACGTGGTTATTCATATAATCAAAAAGTTTGTTTCAAATTAAAAAAAAGGAAAACTTTTTGAAAAATTATTATATGTATGTATACATTGTACATATATATCGATCATTTGCTGCAACAACGTCATAACTCAAAATAATTAATTTTTCAGGAGACGCATTTTTAGTTTTAAAACCGATATATTTTTTTCTTAATTTTTGAATATAAATAAGATTATGGCCTCAGTTGTCACTTTTCTAGATAAGTATCGATGTTGACTAGGCACAAATAAAATAATACGTTATTGCAAATAATAGACAATAGATTAGGACAATTAGGACAAAATGCTTCTATGGCGATCCTGAGTGTAATTTTAAAAGCTGATTTACAAGACTTTCGTCAGTTATTAAAACACCTTATTTATAATGTACTGGTGCTATTAACTCGAAATATACGTTTTTGGAAGTATGACGTTGTTGCAGCAAATGAGCGCTACTATATACAAAAATTCTACGTTTTATCATAAGTACCCATCAATAACTGTAGTTTTAAGTGTTTGTGTCTCTACATGGGTATATCATAAATAATGTCGGCAGAGTTTTGAAGCTACATAAAAATACATACATATGTATATACATACATATTTACATTCAAACATATTTTTTTAAAGTTTAATTTTATGTTTAACGGGAGTGAAAACACGCAATCATATAATTTATTTGTATAATTTTTTATTTTTATCATATGAACATATATCTTGTTTTACTTTTTGCTTCGTTTTTAGCCTTAAAAACAATATAAACAAATTTGGCAACTTGTGGGAAAACATCTTAAGACCTGAACATTTATTGCCCAATAAATGTTTAAACACATACACGAACAGTCCACACGTGACATTAAAAAAAGAAACAACATAATTTGACAACTGCGAACATGTAATTTTAACAAATATTTTAGTTTCATAGTGCAGTGCCAATATTCAGAACGACGTTACAAGAAAATGTTAAAAAACCTTATTTTTATTAATTTTGAACATAAAAGTGGCAGCGCTAATACCACTACGCAAAAACACAGACATTTTTAATGCCCTTCACCAGAGGTGACAAGGGTATTTATAGGTTTGTCATCCCGTTTGCAATTACTACAATATTCATTTGCGACCCTATAAAGTATATATATTTTGAGTCCTTATAGATGGAAAAGTCGATTTAGCCATGTCCGTCTGTCCATTCGCCTCTCTGTCCGTCTGTCCGTGTGTTGGTTGAAATCAAGTTTTCGTAGCTACAATAGGTCACCCAGGGTTGTATGTAGTATCTTAACTTTTGGAAATACTTTCAAAAAAACCGGCATTAAAAACTGGCAAGATCCATCCATAACCGGCTGAGATATAAGCAAAAAAAGACGACTGCCCCTTTTTTATACCCTTCACACACACACACACATGTGGTAGGGGTATATATAGGTTTGTCATTCCGTTTGTAATTTCTTCAATATTCATTTGCGATCCTATAAAATAATAAATTCATGATCCTTATAGATAGGGAAGTCGATTTAGCCATGTCCGTCTGTCCGTCTGTCCGTGTGTATGTTGAAATCAAGTCTACGTAGCTCCCATATGTCACCCAGGGCTGTATGTGGTTTCAAACTTTTGGAAATGCTTTCGAAAAAATCGAATTGAAAACTGGCAAGATCCATCAATAACCGCGGAATTTAAAAAAAAAATTTCGATTTTAAAGCAAACAAACATTTTTTTTTGAGATATAAGCAAAAAAAAAATTTTTTTGCCTTTTACACAAATATGATTATATTTGTGTGTTTTGGAAAAAATTTGCTAATATACACATATAAATCACGTAGTGAAGGGTGAAAGATTCGGCATGGCCGAATATAGCGCTCTTACTTGTTTTCTTTTTTTGCACAAAAAAATTATTGTTTTGCAGCTTTAAGATAAACTAAAGATATATTTGAAAAAAATTGGACCTATTGGCCCAAATGGGCCACACATGGTGAAGGGTATATATGATATGTCACATCCAAATATAGCGCTCTTAGTTGTTTTTTTTTCTTTTAATTTATCTCAAAAGCAGTAACATCATGCTTTCATTAAACTGGAGAGATGTTTGTCTCAAGTTAATATATTTACTTTCTGAAAAATATAAGTTTTTGCTAGAATGCCGTTGATTTAGGTAAACAATCCTCACTAACTTACATTAAAAATTCATTAATCAAGAGGCATTTCTTCCTCACATTTATAGTATCCTCGAAAGCGATATCTGAAGACATGTCGTTGTTGTTACCGCTTACCTGTGCCTGAAATTGTTTTCGTGATCTACTAATAGTTTAACAAAAAAAAAGTTCACCGTTTTTATGGAGAACTTTTAGTATAAAATAATTTTAATTTCCAAAAAAAAGTTTGTTAAATTAAAAAAAAAATTAGGTTTAAGACAACAAAAGCAATAAACTATAAAAAGTTTTAAACATTAAATTTGTCTTATTTAAACTTGTACTCTGTTATTCTATTTAACCACAATATAACAGTAAAAATATTATACACGAAAGCTTTAACTTTTTAAAACTTTGTTGAAAACTGTAGATGAAATTTTAATACATTTCGTTTTTCTCCTTCAATGTGCATTAAACTACTGACAAATATTTAAAGAATGTTAACGTCCACAATATTTTTAAATTTTTTACTTTTACCTGCCAAGTGTGTAATATGAAGTGTGTAATAGATACTAAAAAAAAAAAAAACATTGGTACTACTTAAGGTAGGAAGGGAAGCTAATTGTCATCATACGTAAATACTTTTTTACTATTTACCATAAGTAACATAAGTTTACATATGTAGATTTGTAATGCAGTTTGTAATTTTTACAATTTTTTTCAATTTATATAGACAGGAAAGCCAATTTCGATGTAATTAGAGAATAGTCAAACCTATCACAAAATATTATTATCCTACCGCCACAGAGCACATTACATTATATAAGTACTCAGCAAAAACTGGGTAATGGCTTGCTCTTACTTAACAACATACTTTAAAATGAGTATTAAATACCGTCTGCATTACTAAGAAGTAGTTTTCTAATAACAAGTTTATGTTGGGAAACGTAATAACTTAGCCATGAGATATTTAAAAAGAAATAAATGCTGCATTCACTTGGGCTGAAAAAATTGTTAACTTAAATTAGCTAAATATGATTCCCATTTGGGTTAAGATATTTTAAGAATAAATAATTATATTTTCGACGGATGTTCATGAATTTTATGGCGGTTTTTAAGCCGACTCTAAAGGTTTTTTCCAAGTGTTACTGTAAAACGTAACGTACAAACAAACTTCAGTTTGGTTCTTAGGCAGCCGAATATAATACATTATTGGTAGTGGGTTCTGTAAGCCGCCCATACAAACAATTGGATATTTTACTTTTTTAAAACAAGTATTTAAATAACATTTTAGAAGCAATGGCTTACTCATTTCCCGATTTAAAATCTAAAAGGCTATTTGTAAGCAACTTATTTACGTCCCTATTTGAAAGCGAGCGGTGTAAATACTTGCCTCCAATGACATCGCCGCGTTAAAGTAATGGGTTAAAATGCCAAAAGGAAAGTAGTGCAACTACTGTATTTTTATTACTTAAACTTATTACAAAGCAATGTAAGCTGTTGCTGGATAGTACTTATCAAACGTAGCCAAGTTGTTAAAGTAGTTAGAAGTGGTAATTATTAAAAAATTTTCTGTAAAAAAGTGTTTTTAAATTTTATAGAATATTTTCTTAAAATATTTTGTACAAAATTTTTTGAAAAATTTTATTACAAATTTTTTCTTACAAAAAATGTATCATAAATATTTCATATTTACGAAATTTAAAGAACAAAGAAAGTTATTAAAAATGATTTTTAAAAAAAAACTCCGAATGCTGTTTTTGAAACATGATTTTTTCCAAAATCGTATGTAAACAAAAAATATATTTAAGAAAACTTCCCCTTAAGGTAAATACATATACACAATACACACACAAATAGATTAAATAGACATTGCTTTAGAACATTAAATAAAAATGTATTATGGTAACGTTAAATTGTTTTATTTCTACAGATTTT
The DNA here is from genome assembly GCA_003055125.1 of Paykullia maculata. Taxonomy (NCBI): domain Eukaryota; kingdom Metazoa; phylum Arthropoda; class Insecta; order Diptera; family Rhinophoridae; genus Paykullia; species Paykullia maculata. Next base: position 19,513 of record NDXZ01011196.1, read on the forward strand.
ATGGTCTTTCTAAGGATTTTTTAAAAGAAGTATGTTTGTTTAAGTTGTTAATAGGATCCTTTTAATTTAAAACATTTAATATAATTTAATGTATTTTAAAGGGAAATAAAAACAACGTTTTTAACTTCCAAGTTTTCCTGTTTATTTTGGGCATGTTTTTTTTTTATAAATTATTTGTTTCCTTCTTTGTATCTGTTTAACAATATGATTCAAGTAAATTTTTGATTATAAGTAAATTTGTTTCTTTGATTTAGTTTTATCTTTGGATAAATTTAATAATTACTGATGATTATGGCAGATATCTCCTTAATAGGATGGTATGTTTGTTTTTCGATTTACTGCTTCATTTCCGTTTCTATTTTCGGAATGTTTTCTTTAGTTGGTTTTTTTAGTTTAACTGGCTTTTTGTGGATTTTGCTTCCTTTTCTGTTTATTTTTTTTTTAATTCGTGTTGTTTTTAATCTGTGTTGTATCGAAATCTTGTCGTAAAAAAGGTATAAAGTAAAAATTTAGAGATAAAAAAACCTATTAAACTATAAAAAAGATTTAATATCCTTTAGATTTTAATAACAAAAAAAAAACATCCTAAAGATTTTTACTAAAGATATTCTCATTTATATATTTTTAATATACATTTTCAATAAAGAATTGACAATAATTGCACATAGTTTCCTACAGAAAATTTGGCGAATAAACTGTTATAAATTTTCTACAAATAGCTTGGTCGTAAATCAATAAAAATATCCTTTAATTTTTACTAACTGCTTAATCATTGTCATATCCTTGGGACTTTATTTACCCCTTGCCTTGTATATTAATTTGAAATTATCCTTTAAAGAAAAAAGGATGATTGTATCCTTTATTTTACACTGTGTGCTTAAAGCACACACAAAATATTTAAACTTATTTAAAATATATTCTTTTAAGGCCACTGAGTTGACGTTTTCAAACACATGTATCTATCTCAACACTAAATACGTATCTCAACACTTGCATAGCGGTAAGATGAAGTAATTCCGCCTATTACAGGGCCTTATTAAACTTTATTTAGCAGACGCAAAGGCCTTGAGTCCAATTTGATTCGTATTTGTAAAGCATGTCGGATTTTTTTTGTAAAGGAAGCTAAGAGGACCTTTACTTACTTTTTCTGTACACTAAAAGTCCACTACGCGTACGCTAAAATAGTTCAGTACGTTATCGTATTGTTTGTGGTCATCGGCTCACAATCGTTGTGAACCGTATTTTGTATGTAAACAAATACATAAACGTTATAATAGTGTATTTTGTATTTTTTGTAGGGAATGTGAATGTGTACTCTTCGCGGCAAAATGCGGTTTGGCAAACTAACGTACAGAATCTTAAGGTACGGTCATACTTGGCTAATATTAGTCTAAAATCGTCAAATATTTGCCGTACTGCGACCACAAAATAATTTTGAGTGGCAAACAAAAAAACAACTGATTTTGGGCAAACATAATTATTTGTCGGCAAACAAAAGTGTTCCTAATGTTAATGATAATAATATTGTCTGCTGTTCAAATTTTTCACATCGAAAAAATAAAAAAAGCACTAAAATAGTTTATAATATTTTAACTAAAGGTTTTTTCTTCTTTCTTGATTATATTCACGGAAATAGATAAAATAGTTAGCACAACTAGCTTAAACCCAGTCTGTTTTGCTGACCTAAGCGTATAAACAATAATTTGCTTGTTGGTTTTTGAACAATTTCTGAATATTTGTAAAGTTTCGTAATAAGTTTTATTCGGAGTGTTTGCTTTAGCATGTACAATATTTTAGTTTTTGAACCCTGAGCATAAGTATATAAATTTGTGGGTCTTCCTACCCGTAAACTTACAGCATAATGCTGTTAATGTGAGAAACGTGAATTTGTTAAGTATAAACCGCAAAGTTTTTAAGTCTCCGAAAGGTACAGTTCAATGTAAATGCCTTTGTGCTTTACAATGATGAATCTTTTAGTTAGTCAATTGTTATTCATTTATATATAAATGAATAGTGGGCGTGACACCCGAAAATTCTCCAAAAAAATTTAAAAAAATGAAATGAAATGAAATATGAATAATGCATACATATCATGTTGGATTATCATATTGTCATAATTTTTTTTAGTTTTTTAAATTGTTTGAAAATATACATATGTACATATATACAAATACATACCATAAAATCGATTTTTTTAATTTGCTATTTAAGCGATTTTCATTTAAACTTTAAAGCAAATAGTTGTCTACACTAACATATATAAAACAAATAAATAAAAGAAATAAAATTGAATTTAATTTATTATTTTAATGGTAACAATTTTTCGTTGTTAGGAGTTTTGTCATAAGCAAACTAAGTTAATTATTTTAAAGGATTTGTTCAATGAACTTTTGCGAAAAACTCTACCATGATATTTGGCCATTGCGCCCTATATTAATGTACATATGTATGTATACGTGTATGTATGTATGTACATATCTGCAATAGCCATGAGTTCCTGCAGGACAATTTAGATTAATAAAAATAAACATTTCCGCCATTATGACATCAATTAACGGAGCCACTAGTTTTAGTTTTTGCTAAAATTTTTGCGCGGTTTATCAACTCTTAAGATATACACAATGTCATACATATTTTACTAAAGATATTTTTTCCACGTAATCCAAACGCTTCCGAAATGAGGTGCTGCCATCATAACATATAATAACTGCGCCACTAATTTTAGCTACTGTTAATATTATTTTTATTTAATGTCGTGTAAACTTACATTTTCAGATATTGTTCAATTATCACAAACAAAAATTAATTTGTTCATAGTTAAGAAATTTAAAAATGAACTTGAGCCAGAATAAATGGAAAAATTTGTATTAAATATTTTAAACCTCAATTAAAAATAAGTATGAACACATGCATGTACATATATGTATGTACCCACATACCAAATAGTCGAAATCAGTCGAGTTCATGCACAAAAAGTTTTTATATAGAGCTGGTGATTTTGATCGTAGCTCCGATAATAACTTTGCACTACATCGTTTCTCTTTTCGGCGTTAAACCCACTTTAAAACAAAAGAAGCATTTGAAAATCTTCCGTATACTTAATTTTTGAGCAAACATATTAGGGTTTTTTGATATTTTAATAAAATATTTTGTCAAAGCAAATATTTGTTTAAATGTGACCGCAGGGAAAACATGTTCGCCTGTTTGAACAAACAAAAACGGGCAAATAAAAGTGCTTAGTGTGACCATAAAATAAAACTTGTATTGTTTTGTGAAAATTTTAAACAACTAAAGGCAAACATTCTTAGGGCTAATATTAGACAAGTGTAACCGTACCTTTAGTGATTTTTTCGAACTTTGCTTAAAAGACAAACTTTTGATTTGTAGTTGCAAAAAATTGAAAATGTTATATATAATAAGATTTGAGATCTTAAAGCAGGCCTGAAATGTTTAGGCCAGTTAACTTTTATCACTTAGTGAATACGTATGTACATATGTATCCATTATGGGCCCACGTGTATGCATGCGAATACATAAAAAATACTTTTTCTTATCGGTTTTTGCTTAAACCAAATATTTTATGAGATTTGTTTGCTTACGATAAATCTTTTTTTCCTTAATTGAAGAAAAAATTTTACTTTTTTTACTTCCTGCTGTCTTCCAATGATTTTTGTTAAAGAAAACTCAAAATATATTGGTTGGTTCTTAAAAGCGTTGACAGTAATTTTATGTTTTCTAACATCTCTTTCCATCTACATACTTGTTTACGCTTAGATAAACATCAACAATGATTTGGCGACCCTTTTATAAAAAATAAAAACCTGAATTTTTATTAGGAATATAAAGAAAACCCTTTATATTTAAATAAATCTGTATAATTTGTTAACATTTTCAAACTGCTTGTGGCATTTACAAATTGTACAAAAGTAACTTAACTACTCTTTGGGTCTGGGGAAGGTTTTCTAACATTTTTGTTGTGTTAAAAGAAAACATCATCAATTAAGGGATTTGTCATAACTTAATTCATTGTTTTTATTGTTTTGTAACGATCTTTGGGTTTGTTCTTAAATAAAACGGTAATATATTACAGAATTATACAAAGAAATTATTTATATTCAGTTATTATTGTCTAAGAGAACATCTTAAATTTATAATAGATTTTAAAAATTCAGTATTTAAGTTTCATTAAGTTCAGTAATTTTGAAAACATTTCGAATGAACAGGAGAAGTCACACTCAGAAAATCCTCTAGCATTTCTTTAGTTTTGCAAAATAAAGATGCCTCTAAAATAGAATTTATCAAATTAATAATTTTAAAAAGAATTTAAAAAAAAAATAATAAAAAATAATTTTTTTAATTAACTTGGCTAAGTCCGGTCTTCTTCGCTACCCCAACCATAATGAAATTATTAAAAAGTGTTTTTTAAATGTGTAAGGAAAAAGAAAAAAACAAAACATAATGTCAATTTTATGTTCACAATTTTCAAATATTAGTTTTATTAAAAACCTTTGACAATATATGTATGTATGTACATATGTATGTATATTATTTAATCTAAAAAATGTTTATTTTATTGCTTAATTATTTACCCAAACCTTTTACGTAATTAATGGTTTCCAAGTCGAACTATATTGTTGTTATAAGCTCGTCTGTTTCTCTCTTTTGTATAAATCTCATATACTGTTCAATGGTGCAATAATATCGGGATCAAACTCCATTGACTGCAAATAACTGCGGATAAGTGGTACTAAGCCAGGAAACGAATCAGGCTTTAAATCAAGCGAAAATCATTATTAATTATATGGCTGTGTATTCCCAATTTCAACAGATATAAGTTTAAATTAAAATAATATATAAGGTGGTGTTAAAGGCCCAGCTCTGAAACTTCATACTAGTGTTGGGCAAAAATATCGATATATCGATTTTTTTTAATATCAATCGATATATTTCGTCGATATTTTACTTTGCAATATATCGATATATCAATATTTTTTCTTGCAATTTTATTTCGATAGTTTTGTGTTTTATGTTCTTAATTTGTAAAAACAAAATTTTCTCGTTGCAGTCTTAATCGAATAGAATGTTATAATGCTTTTATTGACGGTTGCGGCGCGTTAAATTTGATCCCATTTAAGGTATTTGCAAGTATTAAGAAAAGAGATTTTACTCTCCGGCATAATTCCCAAATGTGAAAATTAAAAATTTTTATATACAATTGGGGTGCATTCAGCGTTATTTGTTCTATTGTACATAACTTGTGGATAATGTTTCAACTACATTGTATTATTTTTAATGTATTTTTAACAAAGCATTAACCATGTGAAGTTGTATGTGTCAAGCATTTCACACCTGTTCTTTCTGAAGTCGCCCTTATATATTTAGTTTGTCAGGCTTCCTTGGTGTTGTCGATAGTAGAAGCCGTTTGACGGGTGAACACATCAAACAGAGGGTGAACCCTTTGTCAGTATTAAAAGTACTATGGAGATAAAGTTTAACACAATTTAATTCTTTATAATTTTATTTACCTTCCTTATACCATTAAAATCCATGTTACCATAAATTTAAGACTAAGTTTGAATCAATAACACATTTCAAATGCACATTTCTATTCTATTAATAAACTTTAAAAATGCTAAAAGTACCATAACAATTGAAAAGTTCCTTTTTACTTTCTTTTATGATATTCTATCTCGTGAAGGTTTAGTAGTTCTCAATTACATGTTCTAAATTCATGTTTGAGAAAAAAAATTAAAAAGATATCAGTTTGTTTCCCGATACTCCTTTCTTACTCAATCAGGGGGGTTACTCTGTAGTTCGATTCGAAAGAAAACATTTTCGAATTTACATGTTTAAGGCCAAGGCGAATTAATATCAGGTGGCCTAGGTTCGGAGAGGATTTTTTTTATCAATTTTTTTTATATGAACTTTGACATTATCGTGACGAAGAAGAGAGAGAAAATTATTTTTTATGTATGGAGTTTGACATTATAGTGACGAAAAAAAATAATCAGCTGATTAACTGAGGCCACCTGATATATATTCGCCTTGTTTAAGGCATACATATTCGAACAAATTTCAAATCGAATCGAATTATAGAGTAAACCCCTGATTGAGTAAGAAAAGAGTACCAGGAAACAAAATGATATTATTCGTTTTGTTCAATACTGTTTAAATTTATAAATGGGACTTTTTGAAATGTAACATAAATATAAAAATGTACTTTTTTAAAATTTTAAATATTTAAATACAAATTTCATTTATACCCTGTTAGCAAACTTAAGCCAAAAAATCTTATTCTATTTGCACAATTATCAACATGTTCTAAACAGCACCAAACTGGTTTCCCAAAATTTTACATTGTATTGTGCTTACTATATCATACCATATATGGTGAATCAAAGGGACGGTATGCATCGGATCCAAGTGAGCTTCGTCTTTGTCTTTCCTCTGCGGCTGCCTACTCACCATGTCTGGTGTTCAAATTTTACTTAAATTGGCCATGTAATTTAATATTAAACGAATTTTCTTTTTTTTTGTACTTTTTTCTCCTAGATTTTTTCAAATAGATGAAAAAAGGAAACCTTTTTCAAAATAATTTTGTTTTTGAAAAGGACCAACAATAACACCGCGTTACAAAAACGAGCTTTTGTTATGTCCTATGACCAAATATACTTTTACGAAAAGGGGAGAAAAAATAAAAATACACGTCAAAAAAAAATTTTTTTATGTATAAAGTATGAAGCTCGTAGTGTCTGTCTGTCCGCCTGTGTGAAAGACTTTGGATCGATTTTTAACCTTTTTTCCGTGATCCAATCGAGCTGATTTTTTGCAGGCAGACTCGTGGAAATGTCTGTATCACGTCAAATTTAAAAAAAAAAAAAAGATAATTCAAAAAAAAGATTTTTATCAATTCTCAGATTTTCCTAAAAAAAATAAAAAAAAAAAATCTGACGTGTACATGAAAATCGCCGATACACGTGTATTTTTATTTTTCTCCCCTTTCCGAAAAAGTATATTTGGTTCAAAGGACAGAATGTGTGTAACGCGGTGTAAGTATTAGTTTTATCCCAGAACTGTTTACATTTTCAAAGAGTACCGACAACGTATTCGATTTTTTAAGGAGGAGTGACAAGCACAATTTAAGTTATTTGTTTAAGTTTATTGGTTTAGTAGTTGCACTGAACTTTTAAAAAGTTCCAAAATATAGTTTTCAGTAAATTTTAATATTTTTAAATTTTGTTTTTATTTTGTTTAGCTTAGCAGATATAAGGTTACCGCCTTTCCCCCATTTACCAAGTTAACCCCAAAACATTTGGGCAGAGAGAAATCCATTATATGAATTTATTGCCGACAAACAAATGTATGTAAGTCCATTGTAAAAAATGTTTTTTTTTTGTCTGGATTATCTTTTATGTATGTATTGTTAACGGCGTTGCTGCTCTTTCTTAACGCTTAACGTTTATATTTAGTATTACTATAAAATATGTATTTTGTATTGACACATCTGTACGACCACATTTCAGAGGCAAGTGGCATAAGGATATTTGCCAAAACAATTGTTTTTGCAAAATTCTTGTAAATACCTTGTGAAGTTCAATTGCAAGTATCTTGACAAAGCTTTGAAAAAAACTTTATTAAATTTAATCTTTCAAAGGCAAATTTTATAACCATTTGTGAGAGCATCAATTTACTTACTTTCGGTTAAAACAATTTAAGCACCTGAATCTCTAAAAGGAAAAAGTTATAACACAAAAAATAATGAAAAAAAATTTGGAACAAAAGAACTAACAAAGAACAATTGAAGGATTTATATTGTTTGCTTAAACAATTGAGACAAAAGAAAAACACAATTACTTTTTCTTCTTTTTTCTACATTAACAGCCGAATGAAAACTTTAAGCAAAATTATTTTTAACGGAATTTTAATATTTTAGGAAAATACCTAAAAATAATGATAGAAATACGTTAAAATTTTTAAAGAGAAAAAACTAAACATTTTTAATATCTAGAAGGCTTTAAATCTAATTTTGATAAGCTCAAGCACTGCTTTCGTTTACACTTTAATAGGTTTTTGAAATGCTCACACACTTGACACTCACTTTTATGATGTGTTTGAGATTGTGTATGTGTGAGTGCATGTTAAGCAGTGTAGATGAGAGAGCAGAAGTTAAGTGCTATTATGTATAAGTACAGGACTGTTGACTTTTGAAACTTATGTTCTGCTCAAAAAATATTTAATCATTTTTTTCCACATTTAGTTTTTCCTTATTTTTCCCAATGTAACTTGTGCTGCCTTTTCCCTGTCAAAGCTTGTGATTGCTTGGAAAAAATTGTTTTTTGTTAAATGCAGAATTTTTTCTTATTAAGGTCATATTTTCAGAGCCAGACAGGACTTATGGTGTAAGAGGAAAAAAAAGAGAAGTGATACTGCAAACGCGTCTAGTTTAACTATTTTTACTATAAAAATTTATGTTTGTGTGTCACCTTAAATTTCAATAATATGCCAAAGAATTCAACTACTTCTTTCTTCGTTTTAAATACCAAAAGAAAAAAATTTTGAATGCAATTCTTTTTTAGAAAAGAAAATATTTACGAAAAATTATTAATGTTTTTTTAATACTTTTTGTAGCTAAAGGCAGCTAAGCAAACCATTTTGAGTAAAGTTTAAATTTTAATAAAAATATATCTCAATTTTGTTCTTAAACTATTTTTTTATTGTATCTTTTTTAACAAATAATAAGTACCTAGCAAAAACTGGTTAATGACTTGCTTTAACTCACTAACATACATTTCAACTAGTATTACATACCGTCTACATTACTAAGAAGTAGTTGTCTGTTCACAAGATTATAATGTAAAACGTGATCACTTTTTTATTAGATTTCTACTAAGAAACAAAAGCTGCATACTTTTTTGTTGTAAAAATTGTAAGCAGCCACTTAGTTATTATGATTCTCATTGAGGTTCTTCTTCTTTATTTAGTTAACACCGTAAGGTGTTACTCCAGAGAATGAGCTTCTAGCGATAGCGATCATTTAGATTTACCTACTTTAAATATAATTAGTAATATTTTCGACAAATGATTTTCGTGGCGTTTTATAAATCGACTCTAAGGTTCTTCCGTAAAACAGTAGTAACAAACTTCAGTTTCGTTCCCAAAAAGCCGTATATAAAACATGATTCATACTGAAGTCTGTTATCTCATACAATCAATTAAATATTTTACCCACATCGCCCCAGTATTCGATTAATTGAACAGGAAATTTCATGCTTTTTCAAATACTTTTTTCTTTTTTTTTTAATTTATACTCAGATTTTTTTATAAAATTTTAATTTATTTTTTAATGTAAGCCTAAAAGTTCCTAATTTTGTTACAAACTCAATCTCAAACTAGCTACGAACCACCAAAATTTTTAAAGTTATCCGAAAAAAATTCTCTGGGACTATATGGGTTAAAAGCAAATAGTTATATAATACTTTAAAAGTATCGACTCATATAATTCCTGATTTATAATCTAAAGGGCCGCTTTATTTATTGATAGAAAGTAGTTACTTAATGACATTAAAGAAATGACTTCATAAAATCCCTATTTGTAAGCGAGGGTGGTAATGACGTATTTAAGTCCCTATTTGTAAGTGGGAGGGATAATTATTTTTCTCCAATAACATCACCGTGCTAAAGTAATGGATTAAAATGCCAATGGGTAAGTAATACAATTACATTTTTTAGCATTTTAACTCATTACAAATCAATGTAAGTTTTTCTAAATATGTTTTTTTAATATTATCTGTATCAAATAGAAAACATATTCAATTTTGAATCCAGTTTAAATGACTTGTTTGTCTCTCCAGTTGTTGTTTTCATTCTTTTTTTTCTGTCTTCGGCCTAGATCGGTAGCATCACGTCATAATAACCAGCTGGTCGTTTTAGATGCGGTTCGAGTTATTTTTGTTAAATTATAAATGTTTTGCTATTACTTTAACAATAACAAAACTATTTTATATAATTTTGTCTGCGTAACAAAACAAATTTCGAAGATTTAAATCAAAAAAATTAACATTTCTTTTCAACGGTAACTTTAAAATTAAAATCATGAACAATTGAAGCAGCAGTAGGATTAAAAAACTACAAGAAATAATCATTATGTTGTTTAAAATTTAAAAACACAGATACGTACTTTCTTACTTTTACCCCGGGTCTCCACGTAGCAATATTTATTGCCGCAAACGTCAAAATTGATTGCGTCCATAAAAATTGTAACGTGTAGACCGCAAACTGCGATATGTGGCAACTCATTGCGCAATGGTTGCTCTGCTGATTGCTTGAGCAATTATTGCTAGCACTAAGCTGTCAAATCAGGTGTATTAACAAAACACACAAAGAAAATGAAATGGCGATTGATGATATATTAAAAAGATTTATTTATTATCAACGGCATCCATTATTAGATTAAGGAAAAAAGCATGGGAAAAAATTACTATGAATATGGGGAAATGTTGCGATGTAGTATTTATAGTTCAATTATTTAAGAAACATAAAACTAAAAAAAAATTTCATAAATCTTCGGACGTTAAAAATTTTGTATTTGTGACGAAGCAATTTTACGTTTTCTCCACCGAAAGCAATCATCAATTGGTGCGGGATTATTCTGCCGACGTTTTTGCTAATACTTAGCAATAAAAAATGCTACGTGTAGACTTAGGGTTAGTTTGTATACAATTAATTAAAAAACAAAAACGTAAACTCAATCAGCTGCTGTCAAGTTCACCTGTAATAAGTTCGCCTTATTTTTAGGTACACAGTAAAAACTTTTTAAGTTTGAGTAACAGATAGTACTTATTGATGACCTGGATAACTACTTACTTACTACTACTTTTAGTCAAAAAATAATAGGTAGCTTGAAGCTAAATACATATATATGTATATAACCAGTACTACCGTAAGCCAAAAAATAACTACATATTTTTGAACAATCCAACTGTATAAAAATAACTAGTTACAGTTCAGCTTTTAGGTTGCTGGTTGGTAAATAGCTATTTTGTAACTTGTAAGTAAATTTATATGCTTGGGTCATGAATTTTAGGTAAACTCAAAACAAACAAAATTAGTTATTCACCCAAATAATAATTAGTGTTTTTTTTATCCGATGTTACTTGCTAACTTACTGGTAAGTAAAGTTTTTACTGGGTATATATTGATAAACAAAACACCACATTTACATAAATATAAAAAACAAATATTAAAGACACTAAAGGAAACACGAGTTTTAATTGTTTGCCAATTAATATATAATAAAAAAAATTTGACAGGTCGAGGTATAACATATGATAGACATGAATGTCAGCTGATCAGTTGCAATCACCTTATTTGATTCGCCTTGTTTTCTTCGTTACAGTTGTCCCTCAGCATAAACTGATATGCTATTATTTTCATTAAAAAAACAGTAATGAAAAATCAATTATTTTTGATATTTTTGTAGCAAATTTATTTAAATATTACTTACTTTAAAAAGTACTAATTTACAAAAAGTGCATTCGCAATAATCTCCAAATTTCTGTTACCATTCTGTGCCATTTAATGAATAAAGGGAAAAATATTGTACGTCTTCTAGCAAATATTTCTTAGGGAGATGCTCTTTGTAAAACTATTGTATCATCTTAGGATATAAACAATAGGTTTGATAATTGCGTACTTATGTACATTTATCTGGGCTAAAATCGTCACATCCGTGTTGTATCGACAATAGTACAAAGAAAAATTACGTGATACGTCGGTCGTTTGAACTGAATGGTATTATGACATACGATTGCAAACGTATCGTAATATTTTGTTGATTTTAACTTTCGCAGTATACATTTAGGTGCTTTATTTTACTTTAACAGTTAACCCATTCCTACATAATGAGTATTTATTTAAATATCCAAAAAACTAAAGACAGTAAAAAATTCTAGCGCGGGCGCGATTAGAGGTTATTGCTGCAACATACATTTTCATTTAGAAGTAGAGATTGATTAGCCTAGAAAAAATTAAAACAGTAAAATATTTTCTTTTAAACTATAGTTTCAATATGAACAATATGGATCACTTTTCTTTTCGAATGCGGTAATTGTTCATGGCGTTGTCGAAAAGGTCCACACCCCCATGTGAAGGATATTTCAGTTTACCAAATTGTGCTGTTCAATTGCAACAAATATACCTTTTGAATTATTTATTTTCTCGACAAGACCATTTTGGTTGTGTTCCCTTATCGATCTTAGGACTAATATTATTAATTTTAAATTTTTTTTTGTCGGCGCAATGTGAATGAATAAAATTCGACGTCCCCAGATAATAAATATATATAAAAATAGATGAATAATTTAACTATTTGTACTTAAATAAGAAAAAAACTAATTCTTCAAAAAAATAAAATATATATCACACCAAAGCCTGTTGGGTATTTAAATACACATATCCTATCCCCAGTGTGTGAAGAGGTAAAATGTTTTTTCATCCCAAGCAACTTCTTCGTCAAAATCGTACGGGCCGATTTATGTGCAGGCATTAATGGGCTAATGGCACATTAAAAATATTGTATTTTTATTTTAACGCCATAAAGAAATGCAAGCGATAGATCCACTAAAGCCTCTTTTAATGAAATTTCCTCCAAAGCAATATGCATAGTTGAAAAGACCATCAATCAAAGATTTTGTAGTTTTTTTTATAAAAAGATTATATACCTTTTTCCACATTTTTACATTTAACAGGTGACCCAAATGCATAAATAATAAAACTTTTATGAAAATCTTATTTATTTACGAATATTTTCAATAAATTAAAAAAAATTTGTATGTACTCGAACACCTTTTTGTTAACGCCTGAGAGTTCGTATTAATCATACGTTCAGTAATACGTTACGTATGTCATAATCCAAAAAGTGCCTTTTTACGAAACGAGTTGTACGCTCACGGATGTGACGATTTGAGCCCTGCTTTAAGTTTTTTAATTAATAACATGCATTAGGAAATGAAAAAAAAATATACAAATTTTAATTAACATTACAAAGCAGCTGTAGGAAAAAACAGCAAAACAAACATGTGTACATACATACATGTAAATAATTAAATATTTATGTTATTTAATTGAAGACTAACATAAGATATTTTGATGTATTTAAGTCACTTCCTCTGTTATACTTACATAAATAATGTTTTTTGCTAATACATATTTAACAAGTAAGATCGCTATATTTGGCTGTGCCAAATCTTATATACCCTTCACTGCGTGTATTTACGTAAAAAAAATTTTTTTTGCCTATATCTCAAAAATTGTATATCTCGAAATTGTTTTGCCTATTTTTTGCTTATATCTCTTATATATGTTTGTGAAATTTCTCAAAAACATGTCCTACACACAAATATAGTCATTTTTGTGTAAAAAAAAAAAAATTAAAAAAAAAGTTGTTTGCTTATATCTCGTTAATTGTCGGATTTTTATGATTTTCAATAGCAAGCATCTCGGCAAAATTTCAGATCGTTTGATACCAAACGAACCGTGTGCGTACGACATCGGGGGGCTGAGAAAAGTTGATTTCAACAGACGGACAGATACACAGACGGACAGACGGACATGGCTAAATCGACTTCCCTATCTAATAAGAATTCAGAATATATATACTTTATGGGGTCGCAAATGAATATTGTAGAAATTTCAAACGGAATGACAAACTTATATATACCCTTATCACCTTAGGTGAAGGGTATAAAAAAAACACAGATGTCTTTAGCACATTCTCTAAACGTCTGATGCAGGTTTCTGATATTTATGTACATACATTTGTATGTACGTAAGTTTGCCCTTTTTTAGTATTAACATCAATTAATATTGCAAAAGCTTTCAGTCATTAAATAATTCAAATAAACTGAATATACATATCTTACAATTTGCGTTCTTGCGATTTAACATTTTTCTTCATCGTTGAAGTAATCTTCTAGTCTCTGACTAACATATCTTAGGGCATATGGCTTCATTATTTGTTTTTGAAGAGGAAAATCATAGCCGGCTACTAAAAATATCAGTCACTGCCAATCACTTTGTCCTGTTGAAAATGGTTTTCTGCATTGGACATCGCCTTCCTTAAGTCACTTTGAAAGAAAGTTTCAGCATTGTAAAACCATACATTACAACTAATGTTGATGTAAGTATGTTAAGCTCCAGTTAGCAACTACAAGAGCCAACAACTCAATGAACATTTTGTGGCATAATTTTAAACAACAAACTAAAGTAAAAACAATTAATAAAAATTTTAAATTTGTAAAACATTTCAAGTAAAATTTTATTTTCGGATATAGAATTAAGGAATTTAGCTTAACAAAGATTTACCAAAAAAGTATTTTTTCACATTACCCTAAAACATTAGGGTTTAAAAATTTAAAAAATTTCATTTCCTTACAAATCTTTTTTCAAGTTAACAAAAAAACAAAATTATTTTCAAAGCAATTTATAAGTCCTGATCCTAATCCTAAATAAATAAAAAATAAAATCAAAAAATTAGTCATATATTGGAGCAATATTTTCATATTTATACATCTTAAAATAAATTTTTTTAATTCAACCTGTAGAAAACACAAAGATACGTATAACAATTTTTCCAGATTTTACTTTGTGTTAATGTTAAGTACTGGCCAAGGCACTTTCAACGCATTAAACCCATTTTTAATTCATGTGGCTTATCACTTTTAGTTCCAAACCTTAATTGACAAAAATTCCTCTAAATATATGAGTCAATTTCCGTTATCTTTTATTTTTTAGCCCTTTCTTTATGAAGTATAGTACCTGGGACAAAGTAAAAGTGTGCTCGTATGTATCAGTAAGTAACCTGTACTATAAATTTAATTCCCTAATACTTTTACTCCAAAACAAAAAGTTACAAAAATAAAACGAACAGAGAAGCCTTTATTGTTTTTTTATATTTTCTCAATTTTTTGTGTCCTCATGCTTAGAAAATAAATTATAAAGTATATAAATTAAATAAATGTACAAAGTAAAGTTTTTAAGTAGTTTTTATTTGACTTTTTTCTAAAGTCTTTTTAAGTTAAATGAAAAGCACAAATACCTCTAGGTTTAAAAAATAACTTTTTTCTATTTATGTTGCAATTTCTCTATGTGTGTCTAACTCTTAAATCTTTTATAGTAGAGATCAAACGGCTGGAAAAAATATAAAAAATATTTTGTATATTTGTTGGTTAAGACAAGGAAGTTTGGAATTGTATAGAGTACAGTGGGGCTTATTTTAAAAAAATATTAATAAATATGTAAGTTCTAGCAAAAAAAAAATTGCGATTGAACTACAAATGGCGCTATAAACATACATACGTACAAAATCGTATAACCATTTTAATACATATCGTATAAAAGAAAAGTTATACATATTCTATATTAGTAAATATAGCGTAAACAAATTTCTACAAATTAAAAGTCAACAAAATTCCTTTGCTAAATTAAAAGAAAATATAAAATAAAATTTGGATTTTATCGGCATATTGTTAGTATTTGATACAACTACAATTAAAAAATCAGTTAAAAGTGGATAATGCACATTTTAAAGATACTCTTTCTTATTCAGAAAACCGTTTTGCGATATTTGTTATAAATTAGAAAATTTCAGGCATCGACTTTGTTCACAATTTCTTAAGTTTAAGCGGAACCAAAAGTCACTATTGTTTGAAAAATTGAATTTGTTACTTTTAATTTCTCAACATAATTTTTTTGAAAATTCTCTGTTGTTTTTTAAATACCGACTTTTAAACATATGTGCCTAACCAATAGTGAGCTGACGATATTAAAAAAAAATATTGCAGTAACAAAAGCTTGCTTATGGTAAAACTATTAAAATTGGTTAAGAACATTGTTAACAAATGAGAGTTTAGAATTATAAACTTGAACAGATGTTGGCTTAAATAGACATTATTTGGTATTATTGCATCTTATGTACTTTATTATTAATTTGAATTAATCTTATACCTGATCTACATGCAGCCACTCTAACTTAATTGACTTAAAACAATTAATTTATTTTTAATCACTTATTTTGTCCATGCTCGAAATGTACTTAGGTGTTAAATAAGGTTTGTTTCTCTTTCCCTCTTATCTACCTTTGCACACACATGCATGGTAATAATATATATGTATGTACATGAATGATAGAAATACTAACAAGAAAATACATTTTTTTTTTTTCAGCAGAATTTTTTATATGAAATTTAATTTAAAAACACGAACACGAAAATTTTAAATTGAAATTTTACGGTTTAAATTACTGCCGAATTTAGGGTGCATTTGCATTGATTTCAAATTTATCAAAATGTAACTTTTTTTTGTAGGCCGGTTTTAATAATAATACTATTGCATTAAAATGTTGTAACGAGGTGTATTTGTAGTAAATGTATTGGAATCACTATAAACCTCAATTTTGAAAAAATGCGAGCTAGCCCCTTTCTACATGTGACCAATAAAGTCAACTTTTTTTCAAAACAAAAGCCCCTAATCATAGTCATAAGCAAAGTATACTTTAAGATTTTTAAATTATACTTTTGTTAAAAGTATGCTTTTTGTATATTATAGACGTGTTAAAAAATACTTTTAATGTAAAAGTCGACTTTAAACTTTAAAATAGCTGAAGCTGTTTTAACTCACATGAAAACACAAAACCAGCAGTCTTTTGCAAAAGAGAGCAGCCCACGTTGCTTCCCTAATTTTGTTTATATTAAATTATTTTAAATGTTGCTTTTTAATTTTTATTTTTCCAAATAAAAAAAATATTTTTAATTGTTTTTAGCATTTCTGATTCTTCTTTTTTGTTTCATTCGTCAACATTATACAAAATCAGCTGATCAGAGTTGCCACTTGCTAATATTTTGTTACGATTTGTATGAAAACAAAATATTCTTTATTTTTATCTATAACTAGCGAACCCCCTGCACACTTCGTAGTGCAAAAAAGAAAAAAAAAAGATCAATTCGAATTCATTTCATAGATTCCCGAAGATGTGATTTACAATAGCTAAGTATATAAATTAAATTATTGGTTTGACTAAAATCGAATTGTAATGAATTTAAAAACGAATTGTATTTCAGTTTTTCAAAATATTAACTCAAATATTTTTAAATGAATGCAGTGTTCACTATACAGAGACTGTTTACATTAAGAAACTTTGGTATTGACGTCACCTTTCATATGAACTTAGCAAAAACAAAAACAAAATCAGTTAACGCATTCCAGAGAACATCAATTACTAACACAATGCAACTTATTTTTATATATATACATAGATAGCAAAATAGTAAAAAAAAAAGATTTTTAATTTAAAGTCGTTTTTAAAAAGAAACGACTTTAGTTCATAACTATGAATACGGGCCAAATTGTTTAATATAGAACTTTTTTTAATTTTCAAAAAACTAAAGCACACGAAGGTTCTTCATAAATAGCTAATTTTAATATATGTATATATATTATATATATTCTATTTAACCTAATAAAGATATTTTAAAAGAGCAGAAACTCTTAAAATCTGTCAATATTTGTTAAACCTTTATTTTGCATCCTTAAATGCTGGCATATAGATATTTAAATGGTTCATTATATTTGATTTATGTATTAGAATTTAATAATTTAAGCATTAATGTTTTGAAAGACCCACTCAAATGAATGAAAACTTTCATCTTGTGCTATTTTAAGCATCTGCAAATTCGTTTCCACATTCAAACCGAAAGGGCGTCAAAGTGATTTTCACTAAAGGGTTTGTTCTTGTGCCTAAAAGGTTATGTGTTTTTGAAAAATGACAAACGAAATAACATACTTACTTATGTTTACCCTTATCACTCAGACAAAGGGCTTAAAGATGAAATATTTTGATGTTTAACCAGGTTAAAAATATTAGATATTTTATTAAATGCTTATCAAACCAAGATTACCATGCTACAAGTTCTTAAAGAAAGTTTAAGCAAAGTTAATAAAAATAGTCAAGAATCCTTTACAAAAAAAAAAATAAATTTCATAGGTTCTGATAATTTAGCATGGGGAAGATATGATGATATTTTACCATAAAGAAATTCAAAATATTTCTCAAGCATGTTATTTTATCAACATAAGAATTTATAATCCGTCTCAAGAATTGTAAAGTCCATGCATGTTTGTTTGCTACAATGGTTTCTTAGGTATAAATCATTCATATACTAAGATACTACGATCCAACCAATAAATCACTTGTGTTATAATATTGACAAATGTACATAAGAAGTCTATACAACTATAAATACTTTTAATACTTAAGGTTTTTTCTAAGGGAATATTTTAATTATAAAAACTTCATGAATTTTTTAGAATTTATTCCAAGGTAAGAAGCAACAAAAATTATTTTGTTTCTTTTCATCTACATATTAACGTTAAACAAATTTATAAATATTTAACAAACTGTTTAAAGAAGCAATCAATATTAGTCTATTTTCATTTAATCACAGATAAAAAAAACCATACATACTTAATAAGTATTACTTATGTATGTATGTACATACCTACCCTCTTTACTGTTGAGGAGGTTAGTTGTTGTTTTTGTTTGCGATTAACAATAGTCAGTCGACTTTATAAAAAACAGCTTTTTTTTTAAATTAATATGTAAAAGAAACGAGAGAAAAATACGAAAGTAATTTATAAACATTTTCAACAACCAAGTCAGTCAACAGGATCCAAATGTAAAATCAATAAATATTGTTTCAATAAGAGTGATTTTTTCTTTATTTAGCATTTGAGCACACACACACACACCAATAAACATACATACATTCATACATATACAAGCTAATACGCATTTTGTTTGTAAAGACATTACTTTGTCATCGAAAAGTATGTTATTTGTATTGGAAACGTGGTCTTATAATGTTATTTTTATTTCGATATCGGTTACAGAAGTTAATTTCTGAAAAATAACACTAAATCGATTTCATTAGCAACAACCCAACAAACAAAAACGCTATAGAAATAATTTGTAACAAACTTACTGCCATAAGCGTTAAATTTAGAAAACTGTTGTGACTATTATTGTGAAAGGCTTATTAATAATTGTTTAACAAACAAAACTGAACCCTTGCGATAATATTGTTAGTCTGAAGTATATATCAAGCTTAGGAGTCTAGTTATAGAATAAGCTTACAGAAAAATAGTATTCTAATCATACTTACAGTAAGCTTATTTTCGTATGTTTTTTGTAAGCCTATGAATGCAATTAAATTTTAAGTGTTTCCATTTTTTTTTTCTTTTAAATTGTAATTATTATTTATTTTATTATTATTTAATACATTCATTTAGCTATTAATTTTGGTTTTGCTTTGTATTTTTTCTTGTATTCTTGCCTATTTTTGGCAAATTGAAAAAATGATTTTGTACTTTTTATATAGCCATCCTTGCCCAGCCCAGTAGAAATTGTAGCATCTAAGAAATTTAAAAAGTGAATAAATGTGTCAATAAATACAATATGGGAAATGATTTACTTCTTATGGCTTTAGCTGCACTCAGGCTACGCACACTCTTTTTAACTTCCGTTTCTTTCTATCACAGCTTTTCTGCTAGTTTATCCACTAATAATTTTCGCCAACTGTTTTTGGTGAAGTTAGGCGTCTTTGCTACCGCTAGCAACTCTTTTTCCCTTGAAAACACTTGTATAATATGTAATAATTACATTTTTTAAATCAAA
This sequence comes from Paykullia maculata, assembly GCA_003055125.1. Lineage (NCBI taxonomy): Eukaryota > Metazoa > Arthropoda > Insecta > Diptera > Rhinophoridae > Paykullia > Paykullia maculata. Next base: position 39,239 of record NDXZ01011196.1, read on the forward strand.
ATTTATTTATTACAAGCTGACCCGGCAAACGTTGTTCTGCCTAAGAATA
>NDXZ01011197.1:3738-15576 GCA_003055125.1 Paykullia maculata
TACGAGTACATCGAGTCATCATACTGTTTGTTGATTGAAAATAATTGTTTGTTCGCTGTCAAAAATTGAGTAAATATGTTTGTCGTTTGTATTTCATAATTTTTGTTGTTTTTGTTAGTTAATTTTTTAACCCTACTTAATGTTGCCCTGCGTCATAGGATTTGTTGAGAAGCCTTTTTGTACGAAAGTATTGAAAACATAAAAGTCCTTATGAACTTTATTGTTAGAGATTCTCATATGTTTTTGTAAGTCATATTTGCAGGTTTAATTACAAATTTTTAAGTACAGAAAATAGGAAAATATTTTCTTCTTTATTTGCATATCAACTTCAGTAAATTAGTGGTTATATATAAAAGATTAATAAAAAATAATATGTATACGCATGTTTGCTAAGCCAGCTTCACACTATTATACAAAGTATAACGACGTGTCAAAAACTTAAATAAAATAAGAAGTATAGTGTAAAGACAATATGTTATGAAATGTAAAAAAATACGTAAAGAAATTTGACTGTCGTAAACATTGTGTCAGGAGAGTTGTGTTTCTTTTCATTTTATTTGAAATGGAATAGTGTTGACACAAAATGCAATGAAAAAATTTTCTATTTGATTTTTTAACAATCAAACCAAAAATTATTTTTTTTGCTTCTACATATTCAATAAAAATTTTAAGACTTGTAGAATAGTGCAAGTTGCGTTGCCAATTGCCAAAAATTTTTTTACAAATGGCAACTGATAACTAGCACCTATCAGTTTTATTTGGCAACCTTGACAATTTTTAATCTTTATTAAACACTTTAGGACGAGTTTTATAAAATTTAATTGGTCCGTTTTTATTATTCGATTATAAGCGTTCGGATTTTTACAATAAATAGCAAAATTAAGCCCCAAATGTATTTTGACATTCCACATTCAACTGGGAGAACAAGTTGTACTTTTAAATGTATATTCGTCGCAAGAGTTATGCAGATTCACCCAACAATATTTTTGACATATTGTTTTTGTTTTTTCAAGAAGTCAGTGTAGGTTACTTTATAAACTAACCAATCGATCGTAAAGGCCTGGTAAAGTCTTTTCTTTTGAATGTTGTTTTATTTCAGGTGTAAGCCAGGGAACACATATTTTTATTTAAAGTTATGTATTAAGTTAAAGTCAGCAAAAGGCAAAAATCTTGTGTCGGTAAGGAACCGACGCCTTGGGTTTATTTGCACACTTTTAAAGACAGTGGCGATGTTTGCGGCTGATTTGGCGAGCGTGTTTTTGTCGACTTTTTACTAAACCAGTCGCCTTGAAGAGTCGCCTTACAACGTTTGTACTGCAAATAAAATAGCGCTGCTCAATCCCTTAGCTTACCATAGCGGTTCGACATCAGTTACTGAATAAAAAGAAACAGATAAGACAAATGGCCGCCAACATCTATCTTTTATTTAGAATCATCAGTTAAATTAGTTTAAATACTTACAGTCATATCTAGAATCTATGCAATATCAGCACACGACAGTAACAGAAGAGGTTCTATTTTATCTCCTCTTCCTCCTTGTTCTAATACCTTCTGCAAAAGTGATTATGTTTCAAGTCAAACTAATGACATGTACTTGAAATCTACAGTGTCCGGTAAAAAACGCCACCATATTTCCTGCCTAAAATTTGTAAATGCCTTTTAAGAGTTGTTATTATGGTTTAAAAAGTTATACATCACATACATACATACTTATGTATGTATGAGGAAAATATGAAAAATTTTAAAAGTGGAATTATTGCGTTTTGTAATGGACCTCCTCATATATACTTGATATCCGCATCTAGGAGCATTGTTTCATTATTTGCAAAATTATAAGCTCATTCAAATTATGGAAGGTACAGGACGTTTACAGGAAAGTGTTATAAAAAATATAAATTTGGGTGAAGCCAAATTAAAAAAAAGGAAAACAAAAAAAAAACACAGTTGCCATATGTGGCCCTTGCACGCATATAGTGTGACTTCTGAATGGTCCGCTATCCAAAACCAGAAACCATGCTGAACTGATTTTTATTTTCTTTGACGTTTAAATTGAATTTATTTATTTGTGTACTATTTGTCTGGCAGCTCTTTTCTATTCAATCCGTCTACTCTGGTCTTGCTTTTTACTGTCGATTTTCGGTGCAATGGTAACCACTGTAAGGGCAATCGCTTGTTACTAGCGTCATTCCAGAGCAGACGCCGAAGAATAGAGTTGTAAGTTTTTTTATGTAAATGTTATTTTCCATTAATCTTGCTGAAATTTAATTTCTTTAGAAATAATAAACTTCAAAAACCTTGTCTAAATAAAAGGAAAATAAAAAAACCGCGTTTATTTATAACTCTAACGTTGCTGCCGCAACACATGCTTTAGTCGGCTGGGAAAGACGAATATTGATTGATTGATGTCACTAAAACTCGAATAGAATACGCAATATAAATATAAATATATAAATATAAATAATTATTTTACCACTATTGCATTTTAAACGCACAATAAAATACTTGAGATTAAATAATTCAAAATCCATAAAAGGTTTCAAGTTTAAATTCTTTACTTACAAACAATGACTGTGGAGCATGTCAAAAACTGAGGGATGGTGGTTTTAAGTTCTCATTGTGTAATTTGTTTTATGTCAACAATTTCGTTACGCAGTTAGTCTTCTTGTTAACATTGCATGTTGATTTTGTCGTCGTTTTTGTTATTTGTTAACTTTAGCGTCAAAATATTTCGGCTGTTTGTTTTGTTTTTCTAATTTTATTCACTATTTGCATTGCCTTCAAATGTTGTATGGGTGTCAGTGTGTTTTTTAGGTTTTCAAAAGTGTGTTAGTCTTTCATATTTATCTACTATTTTCATTTCTGTTTATCATTCTGGTTATTGACTGTAATATTAAGCCATTACTAGACAGACATACTGACTGACATAAAATCATCTGTTAAAGCAACTTGAACCACCAACCATCGACCAATCCATCCATCGAATCAACCACTTGAAAATGGGATTTTATTTTTATATTTTATTTACGAATACAAGTTTATTACTCTTTTATTTTTTTTTTCATTTTTTTATTTATTTATTTATTATTAGTATTATTAAAAGTTATTAAATTTGAGTGCGTGAGTATTGCTTTTCTTTAAAGCTACGAGTGTATAGACATTGGTTTGCTCAAGTGCCAGGGATTATAAACCAAGTGTGGCAATTGAATTATGTATATATGGCGGGGGTTGTAAAATAATACTCGTATATTTGTATTATCGTTCTTGTTATTAGTTTTGGAAATGTAAACACAATTAACTTATTTTCACAACATCATTATTTATATAAGGAAAAAAAAAATCAAGCATGAGTGAATTTATAATGTAAATCGGGGAGAATTAGATAGACAGGCTAAACAGACGATTGAATAAAGGCCGTCTTATTTATACAACCATAACTTAATTTATTGTTCGAATATCTTCAACGGCTAACTAAGTTTATATAAAAATACCCCAGATTAATACAAATATATTGCAAATTTACCATAGATCGATCTATTTATTAACTAAATCATTAGAAATTTTTATTTTATAGAGGCACCATATTAAAATTCCAAACTACTTTAATAAACTTGCTTACAAAAACATCTTTCTTTAAATATCTTCTCCAAACTATTAACTTTAGTTCTATGCTACTTTTCTATCGCTAAAATACGTTTTTATTTAGAAACGTTGCTTGTTAATTTCTAATTAGTAATTCATTGACTTGAAATGGTTGCCCTAACATTTAATCCAACCAAAGTTATTTCAGGGATTTAATGTTAAGATTTCTTTTTGCATTCTGTGTTTAGTAATAGTTTTTTTTTGTTGCTTTTAGGACTTTAAGGCATGAATTAAGTTTATAAATTTTGTATAAAAAAATAAACATGTCTCTAGAGAATAAATTTTAACAAAACTGTGTATATTTTATAACATTAATGTATAATAGACTTATAAAAAAAATAAAACAGAAGTAACTGCCTACACATAGAGAAATAATAGTGGAATTTTGCTTGGATTTTTGCAGGAGGAAACCTTAAACTTGAAATTTTTAAATAATTTTTTTTCTTAACTTAAAAAAGATAAACACCAGCCATATAGAATAGAAGCTTTATTATCCATGCAATTAAAACAGCAATTTTTTTGTTGATTTTAAACATCATTCGTTTAACTCATCAGTTTAAATGAAAATAGTATACGGAAGTAAAAAGCCTTTATTCGATTTTGATGGGAAATATTATATAAATCTTCTTTTAAATGTACAAATTTTGAAGACTACTGGATAAATAATATATTAAAATTGACATTTTGCTTAAAAGATAACGAAATATTAGTTCAGAACGCTATAAAGTAAATCTGTTAACCTCGCACATAGTAAAGATCTGCATCTTTCACGAGATAAAATACTGCAGCGCATTGCAAAATTTAGAAAAAAAGAGGATGTCAACAACATCGACTTGTTAATAAGTTTGGCAGGCCAACGGCTAAAGAATCAAGAAAGCACAGATAAGAAATAATATAACGTTAATAGTAAGACATCAGCTATGTCAATTTGAAATCTGTCTTAGGAAATCTGCAGGAAGGTAGGTCGATAGAAGGAGCCCGAAGGGTCTCATGCCTCTTAGAACATACACTGAAGCCTGCGGTCGGCTTATTGTGCGCTTCCTGGGGTGGGAAAAAAGGGAAAAAGGAAAAAATAGAAGAGCAAAAAAGATCGAGAAAAATCGCACTGCTCACAGGAATTCGGTCATTAGAACGAGTTTCCTCAGCGCTTCCCATCCTACACCTCCTAGGTGAGCCACTTCCGGTATAGTATCCGACGAAAAACACAGGGCCCTTGCATATGCAAAAGAAGGTAGTGGCATAGGAAGTATTCCATCGTTTCGATGTCCTCCCAGCATGCCTTGCAGTCGCTATTCTCTACCACTTCCATCCGGTGAAGGTGTGATCGTAAGTTAGAGTATCCCGTTAGTACGCCCATCAACCTACATAGTTCCGGTTTCCTTAAATTCAGGATTACCCTTGTCCTATTCTCCCTAGGGTCACCCCATAGGACTTTAGTTATTCTTCCAACTGTTTCAATTTTCCACAGTTCCTTATGGGTTCTTTCCGCTCAATCCTTCAACTCGGCCTGCGCTGCAACGAAGGGTTTCGAGTTCTTCAGGTCTACTGCCCGATGTTTTTTTATCATCATCTTGTTAGTTTACATAAAAAGGAAAAATAATTTGGGATTGTGTTAGTTACGAGGTCACAACGTATACTATTTGTTTATATAATTTAGAAACATTACTCCCACCTGTTCACTTCATACGGGGTTTTTTAGGAAGACATATGGAAATGATATAAAAAAACTTGCTTTTGCTATAATTTAAGTCATGTTGCTTAAACTGGTTTTACACGTGAAGTGGTTTACATGTAACTGGTTATTTTTGTGGCCCATATTAAGTCAAAACAAAATAAAACACGCTTTAATTGAAATTATGTTTTATGATTTTTTATACGTATAAACACGAGCTGGGGGCAAATTACGGCATTCGATATTGAATGAAATTTTGTTCGATCGATCGAGTTTTCTGTGCATTTGGTATAGGAGTTCTAATTAGAATTTTTTATTTTTGATCAATATCGAATGCCGTGATTTGCCCCCTGTATATAAAAGGTGTTTACAGAAATTTCACAAGTCACATGTAAAAAACATATTGTGCAAAACCAGCTTATGAATAAACGGTTTATTTGTAATTCTTGTTTAGTTTACTACAAAATAGTTTTGTTTTTGAGTTACCTTAAAGCTTTCCAAACGTAAAAGTCCTTTTTAACAAATCATCAATTTCTTTGCGTGTAAATATTTGCGTTACACGCAGTTTACGCACAATACTTAAATTTACAGCTCGATTTGTTGTGTATGTGGGTGTGCGTGTGTGTGTGTGCTTGCATGTGGTTTTATTGTAACATGAAAAACGCTTAAATTCTAACAGCCTGGCTGTGGGGTTTATTTTGCAGCATACTTTCTTGCTAACAACAGTAACTGACAACCATCAACAACAACCAGTCAGCCTACCAGACCAATCAACCAACAAAAGCGCTAAAGCCAGAAGTGTTTACATGGCATGTAACCAACGATTCAATGTAAGAAAAAAACATGCTGGATATATATTTTAAATGTAACTAACCTCTCTATACTAACTGGTAGTTGGCAAATATTCTATAAATTTTACGGAGGATTTTAATGGAGGAATGAGCATAAAAATAAGCTCACGAAAAAAATGTACTCTTAACTGTCAAAATTATATAATTTAATAAAGTTCACGGCGGGATATTGTCTTGTTCATCCCTGGCCGGAATGTTATACAAGTCAGTTGTATTTATTTTTTCTTTTGGCTACAAATTCTAACATGTTTTTTTTTTGTTTTTTTTGCCGATAATGTTCGTTGTTGTTATTTTTTTCTTTTTATATACGAATGGAGTGTTTTGTAAAAGATACTTTATGAATATTTTAGCTCGTTCATACATATGTATGCACTATCAGTCTGCCTTCCCACATATTTACTTTAATGTGTGTTAGGGCGTTTCACTAAAACTCGGATTTTTAAATTTTGCAACATAAAAAGAGACATTCTTTTTATGATTATTTTGTCGGAAAAATTGTGGTAAAATAGGGCCAAGTAATGGATGATTTCTTAAACACTCACAGCACACTTTAACCAACACTTTTTATATTTAATTATGTGGTTTAGAAATGGCAGTAATAAACTATGTTTAAGAGATATAGTACAATGTAAAGATAGAGCTAGAGCAATGTGGATTAACTAAGTAAAATAAAAATTGTTTTGTTTCAAAAATCTTGTTTTAATTGTCAATTTATGATAAGATTGGTAATGAATTAAATAAAATTTCATTTACGTCTCGTAAAATTGTAGTTTTTTAACAATAATATGACCGTTGACCAATGAAAATAAATGGGTGTCAATATGTGTGTACTTTTTGCAAATACCTTATTCGTAAGGAATGTTTAAGATTTGGCTCTTCTGAATGAACAGGTATCCCATATAAAATTTATTGAATTTGTATTAGGTCGTTCGATTTTATAAAAGTTGTACAAATATTGTTAGTATTTTCTATAGGAACATGTGTTACAACATGTTTTACGTTCTCTTTTTGTCTTTTAAATATATCACAAGGTCACATTCTTTTTTAAACTATAAAATAAAATAAATAAAAATATGCATTAATACACATATGTGTGTATTAATAAAAAGATTTAAACATTTTTATTTAATATTTTAGTTGACATAATTATTATTTCTATATACATATGTATGTTTCCTACCTCAAAATAAAATCCATTTTCCATCCCTGTTAATTGAATAACATATGAATGGGATATTAATTAATCCATCTTGTCAGCTTTTATTACAAACCGGCAGAAAATTTATATTAGAGGTTTAACAAAACAACTTTACAACAAAGTTTCACAACTGTCACAACCTATAACAGGCTGTAAATTGGGTATAAAGGATATAAAGGAAAATTAGGATAATCCAACAATCGAATAAATGTAGCATTTTTATAAAAAACTGTTGCCATTAAATTTTAACACTTGTTTAAAATATAAAGCACAAACCAATGCGGGAAATTATAAATTTTTATTCCCATTTTGAGATTATAAACTCTTAACCCTAGTTGCATTAAAAAAACACAATCCAAAATCTGTTTAAAATAAAAGGTATTTTAATATCCAAAAATAAATATTTAAAATACACTTTTTAAATATTTTATTTTATGGTGAAACGCCCTAATATAAACAAAAAGCTTAACAATTGAAAAAAAATTTTTTTGTTTTTAAGAAAAACCAGTACAATTTTATGATGTTTATGTTGGCTCTCTGCACTCATGAGGTATAAAAATTCATAGCATCATAAATTTATATTTTTTAAAATACATACATATTTTAAATAAAACAAGAAGTAAAAGTATTTTTGAAACGTTACTGATACACTCATGCTACTAAATAGGAGATACTTTTCTGTTCATTATTTCGTTTATGTATATGTATGTATGTTTGTTTGTGTGTGTGCGTAGAGTTTAGGTTTGAGGGCTGGAAAATTTATGATACAAATTTGACATAATGTTTCATAAAATTTTCTTTGGTACTTAATCATTACAAGAGGCTGGTTTTTTTTTATCAACGTCAACGCAAGAAATAAGTTTAAAAGTTTTATATTGAAAAAATTTCCCTAAAGCTGTATTTAGCTCGCGCACGCTTAAGGAGTGATGATTTTGTACTAATAAATCTTTCTTTTTTTACTTTTAATGCTTTGTTAAGAAAGTGTGAAATATACTGATGTATAAGGTTTCCGATTGAATGCTTAACTATTTTATTTTAAATTTAAGTTTTAAAATCCTTGTTTCTTTTTTGTCGTGAAGACACAAAATTGATTGAGGCACAGCTGACAAATAAAAATTACAAAATCAAATGTTTACGAGTGATAGAAAAGCAGTGACATTTATTTTAGGATGCGCGGGTGTTTCTCGCACACATTTAAATGTATATTTTAATTATAAAATTTGTATAATATTTTTAGGGCTCGTTAGTATGTAACGTATGCACATCATATAAATAAAAACGGCAAAAATGTTAAGTATGGGTTTCTCCTTTGTTTGGTAGCCGGTTTTTATAAAAAATCATATAAATTTTAAAGGAAATTTTTTACAGCAGTACAATACATTGTTAAAATCGGTTCAATTTTTTACGAGTTGGTTATAATTAATAAATTTTTTTACTAACAGATACGTAAAACACATACATATGTATATTCATAAGTACAAAAAATTAAACCAAGCAACGGAAAATAGAAGAGAGTATGAGAAACAAATTTAAAGCAGGAATGGAGAAGTTGGTACAAATATACTTATTTTGCTAAAAGGTCATTTTAGATCAGATAATTTATTTAATCAAGGGTTTTTTGTTTTTAATAACGAACAAAAATATGAATGGTTTTTTTTAAATAACTTAGTGATCACTTTTGAGTTAAAGTACTTCTAACAATTTATCAAAATGTTTCTTAAAAATAAATTAAATTAAAAATTAAAAATTAAATTAACAAATTTTCTTAGAAATAGAAAACTTAACTATATTGAACATAACATCATTGAATATTTTTGATAACAGAAAATTGTTCAAAAATGTCTAAAAGATAAAAAAAATAATTAAAATTTAGTTAAAAACGAAACTTAAGAGATTTCACTTTGAATGGGAAGCTCATCGAACATATTTAAATAATATAAAAATTAAAAAGAAGAAATTTCTAAAAATAAAAAACTTATCATATTAAAATTTTAGAAGAAAATAAATGATAATTTTTTAAAATTGATTTAAAAAAAAATACTAAAAAAATATATTTAATATTATCTCCAAATTAAATTTAAAAAAAAAACTGCCAAAAAGCCCACATCTACTGTGATTTAAATATGTTACCCAAAATTTAATAAAAAAAACAACTATTTAGAATTAAAAAAAATCGCCATTATCATAATTGAGCTCTTTTCACAAGATTGACGTATTAAGTAATTTATTCAAACGATTGTTGATACGATCACGGATGTGAAGTCAAACTCTTCCAATAACACTGTGAGACAAAAAAATAAAACAACTTTTGTGAACATACCTATACGATCTGAACATGTTCAGACAACTTTTGAAGGACAATTGTTTATTTTTTTACCATAACTCGCATGCTGCTGAAATTTTTATATTACTATTTTTGGCAAAATTGTAGCCAGAGTAAAATAAAACAACTTTTGTGAACATACCTATACGATCTGAACGTCTCTAGGCATCCTAAATTGCTCATAAGGACTCATAAGGAGACCTTGTTTTTCACAATTTTTTAACGCTCAAAAAAAATTTTTTTTTGTTGAAATAATATAATAAAACACCTTTCTGTGCTATTGTTTTGTGTTGTTATATTTATTTCGTAAATTTAAAATATATTTGAGACCCCTTTCGTCTATATCTAAAAATTTAAAAATTGTCCTTCAAAAAACAGTGTAATTTTGCTATATAAGTCATCTGAACATGTTCAGATCGTATAGGTACATTTTTGTAGACGATAGTATTGAAAAAAAAAGATTCCTGCGAGCTATGCTCAAAAAAGTAAAAAAAAAAAATTAATTTTTTTTCATTTGCTTAAAAATGATACAAAAACCGGCAATAAAATGTTCACAAGATTGTCCATTAGATACTTACCTACAACTTTGCCGAAGACATTAAAACGCTGTCACCAAGTCTAAATGAGTACCATTTTTCGGAAAACTCACCAAGTCTCCCAATATGTTGAGTCCCATAAAATGAAAACGCGAACTAAGATTGCAAAACAAACCTAGGGTTTTACTCAGCTCAAGTAGTGCTATCGAACCTATATAGCCAAGTCTAAATACTTTTTTCATTGGCGAACAGCGTTATCTATGTAGCTTTTTCACTAAGTTTCCTAATATTTTTTTTATATTTTACTAGATTGCTGTTGCCTAAAAATTTCTTTCTCGAATTAGGTTAAAAAGAGTGTAACTAATGGAGAGGAATGTGGCAATGTTAAAATTAAATATGCCATAATATAATATGTTTATATGTACGGCATGTGAATGTATGATAATAATATATGTATGTATGTTTATCTATTTGTTTTACCTTATTCTTATTTATTTGTTGTTTAAACATAAAATTTTGTTATTGTTGCTTTTGTGTTGCAACTACCCAATTTTACCCAATAAATATTCTCTTTTGCCAGCAAAAGAAATAATAAAAAAATATTATAAAAATATTTTTTTGGCAACCTTTACCAAACGTATAAAGTCCTAGAAAAAAACATGTTTTTTTTAAATAAACTGAGCAAACCCATCTCTAAGTACACAGTACACAAATATGTATGTAGTTTAGGTATGCATATATGTACAACCGTATGTACATTCATACATACATATGGATGTACATATTTGGAGATGTTTTCATTTTAAACAAAGGTATCCACATAAGTATCTACTCGTATGTCTCTGCACTTTATTTTAGAAAAATGTTCAGTTTTTTTCATTTTTATTACTATTTTTACTTTATTACGTAACATAGAAAAAAATTAAAAATACCAACAATAAGAAAACATTTGTTGTCATTGGTATGTTGCCATTATTTAACCAGCCATACCACATGTACCAGCCAAAGGTAAATATGACTAAAAGACATTGGCAAAAAAGAATAAATAAAGAATACCCCATAAAAAGAAAACAAAAATAAATATGACGACCTTTTTAATACCGGGGAAAAAACCATATTTTTATTTTCAAGCCATATAAAGTTCCATTCCATATCCTGTGCAAACTTGCGTAGGTGATGCAACGTAAGAATGCTGCGTTATCTTAAACAACTTTGTTGTTATGCTTTTGTATTAGCGTATTTAATTGTTTTGTTGCTAATCGATTAGTCGATTAAATCTTGTAATAATTTGCGTTTCTTAAAGATTTTAATTTGATGTTTCAGTTTGAAAAAAAGTCTTGTTGTTCAATTACTTAATTTGTTATTAACATTAACCTTATTAACACTTCCAATTTATAATTATCATTTATAATTTTATTTTAAAAATTAAGTTACTTTACAGACTATGGGTTAAATATATGATATTTACATCCAACACTAAAATACCGATCAAGGAGTGCTGATGATGAAACCGTACTTAATACATAAGTTCGACTTAAAATTTAAAAATATATTTATAATTTATTTTTATTCACAAGTAATTAGTTGCTGTTTCATTACAATTACGATAATTTGAAATT
>NDXZ01011198.1:0-21164 GCA_003055125.1 Paykullia maculata
TTAAGCTATAATATTGTAGGAATAGCAACTGGAACTTGTTGTTATCATAAAATATATGGTTGTCACTGATCCGAGACTTACAACAGCAAATATATTGTCGTGGCAATCATATAAAAAATGACTGCGATCATGTTGCGTAACCATTACAATAGAATGTTTCTGGTAATTAAGCCCCAGCTGATAAAATCTTGACTTTAAAATATATTTCGAAGAAAACAAAAAAAGTCCTAACCCTGTTTTGCAACACTAGTTATAAACTACCAATGAATAAAAGGTTTTATTTTTCACTTTTCCTAAGAATAATAACTATATCTTGTTATTGTAATACGTATTTTAATAGTATTGTTTCTATTGTTCAGTAGTTGTTGTGGCCATGAAAATGTTTTAAAATTGGCACATACAAGGGGAATATCCCTTTCTGTCTCTCTCATGCTTTCTGTCTACCCTACATCCAATAAACCTTTTACAAATGTACAAATACAAAACTCATGTAACACATGTCATAAATGTTCCTACAGACAACATGTCTGTATAGAAAAAAAAAACAATCAAATATTATAATACATTAGTGTTGCCAAAGTGGTGGATTTTCTCTTAGTTTAAATGGTTTTTTTTCATTAAAATCAGAAGTTTTTAAAAATAAACCGCTAAGTGGTTTTATTAGCAAAACAAACTTTCTTGGTTAATTGAAGGGCAAACTCTTTAAAGGTAATTGCACAAAGTTGGAGGACTCATAATATCATATTCATAAATCAACCCACGAGAGAAAAATAAACTACTGAAGCCCTAAATAATGATTTTAAAACAACTGGAACCTAAATTAAAAAATTAAATAGCTCTCAATTTTTGTTTCTTAAGTTTTTAAGACACAAACGGAGATCTGTGTGATTAAATACCTTTTACTCCGATAAACGTCTAATTTTTACCTTAAATATTTGATAAATTTTAAACACCGGCTTCGTTTAATTATCTGGATAAAATGCCAAACTCATGACACTTAGGGGTATCAACACGTTCATTGCCACTGGACACAAACAGGAATACTTAGGTTTGCACCGACCAACTAAACTTTTAAAGGTTATTTGAGAATAAATATATTTTGTTAAAGTAACTTGTATCCTTTAAAAACAACTTTAAGTTTTGAAAATAATTTAAAAAAATATTTTTTTTAATTTTTTATGAAAAATTATTATCTCAATGAAACTAAATTTTTTTTGCATTTAAAGTAGTTTGATTTTCAAAATTATTTTAAATGCTTCATTGAAAAGTTTAGTTGCTTAAGGCACCATTATTTGTTTGTCAATAAGTGGTTTTTAACGTTCTTAACAATAATTAGAAATAATCATCTTTAAATAGTTTATAAGTTTTGCAACACTGTAATGCACTCGTATGTGAGCCATTTACCAATACTGACTGGCTAGTTTTCGAACAATGTATGTATGTACATACAAAAATACATACATATTTTCATACTTACACATTTGCATTGTCATGTCATAGCATGTTGTAGAACTTAACATTTCGCAACATTAGAACAAAATACATGCTTAAGATTTTTCTATAATATTAAACTTTATTTTTTTTGTTTTCTGTATACTGTACATAGGTACATATATACATATGTACAGGTTAGTTTAAATTGAAAACGTTTTCCCTATTTTATGTTATTTATCTATTTTTGTTGTTAAAGTTTATACGAGAAAGCAAAGCAAACCTGATCAATATGGAAATTTCATTACATTTTAATTTTTTTTCCCCATAAGTTAAAAGTTTCCTACATAATTTTATGCATTAACATGTTTTGGTCTTTAGTTATTTATTTCAGAAGGTGTAAAAACATTAAATTATATACCTTTGTTGTCTAACTAATGACCTTGTTTTTAATGGAACTTTAAGTGACCCTTTGACTCGTCTATCCAAAAAGGTCTAATATTTTTACTATTCATACTATAGCCATTTGGACAGACAGATCTGCAGTAGAAAGCACTTTTCTTTTTTCTTGTCATTTTTTAATAATTATTATTTAAATCTTTTTTTGTTTGTTTTTATTTTCCTTTTTAAATTTGTTTAGTTTTCAATAAATTTTGAGTAAGCAAATTAAAGATGATTTATTTCATTCTATAGTTATTTTTGTATTTGTTTTTCTTATGGGAAATTTACAATTAGTTTTCTCTTAAAAGAAAATCTTCGAAAAATTTATGTTTTTTTTATGATTTAAAAAAAAATTTTTTACTGTGATTTCTAATGTGTTATTAAAATGTTCGGATTAAACATAGTATTGTTGTGACAAATATATTTTTATAACAACGATAGTATAAAAACTTTTTTTCGATTTTTAGAAAAATTTATAACTTTAAAAGGGGCACAAGAAACAGCAAATAGTTCGCTGACGCAACTGCACTAGTTTGAATCACGAAGCCAACCGCTTTTACAAAGAATTAAAATTATAACGTAAAATCATAAGGAACACTAGTGGAATTTTAACAACTTTTTCAGATTATATGTATAAATGCTGTATGTATTCACAACATGGATATGTTTTTTTATATACTTATCTACAGTATGCAAACACTTGTTAAATATTATTGGCATTTGCTATCAATATTAGCCAGATTTTATTCGCAAGAGAAAAGGAAAGAATAATACAATAGCCCCTCATCAAGTATTTGTTTAGGTAGAATAAGTAGAAGCCACAATAATATGCATGATTGTACAAAGAGATTGATAAATTCTCTTTATTTTCCTTGGACTTAAAAAAATCTACAGTAGAGCAAAGGAATTGTATAAAAAAAACAGAGACTCAAAATAAAATAAAACTAAACTACACAAAATATATATAAAACTACATTAAAATTATAGAAACGTGTTCATTTCACCGTTTATTGACTGTATTACCGACATAAACACGCCCCTACATGTCCACGAGTCCATATAAGGGTTTTCATTTTACATTATTATTGTTATTGATTACGATGTTAATTTTTCGAACATATTCTGATTACTTATCCTTTTTTTTTGCCCTACCAATGTTTTGCCAAACATTCAAACCTATAATATTGAAATGTAAAAACTTCATTATACACACGAGCATTTATCTTTTGCATTAATTTTCTCAATTACAATAATTTTTAATTCAAACATTTTCTAATCGGTTTTTGTTTGTTTTAATATCATCAATAATAATGCAAGAGAAAGAAAAATATTTGCTTATTCTATCCCCTATTTTTGATTTCTTTTTACTGCCTGTAAAAAAAAAAACAAATGTTGACTTGTTTCTTATTAAATGTCTTTTACTTACTGATGCCTCAAGTGGCAACAAAAGCAACAGCAACAGCATCAGCATCAAAAACGGCAGTTGATTGTACGAGTTGCTGGTTATTGTGGTCTTTACATTCATCGTTAGATCTAAGTCTTTATAATTGGTATTTTTATGCTTCAATTGTTTTAAGTAACTCTCATATCGTAGAGTCAAATATATTTAAACAAACATACAAGCACACACATGCACATATATTATTTCCATGGATATTTATATGATTGTATATGTGTTTGTTCACTTACAACATATGGCATAAATTACAAATAAACCGATAATCGTAAATTTTTTTTAATTTCTCTAGCATTTATTTAAATCAATCAAACTGACTTCATTATACTGCTGCTGCTGTAAACAAACTAACACACACACATATGCCGATCAACGACGATATAAGTTTATTACTACATACGTACATACATATATGCTGTTAGTGGCATATATGCAAATAAGCATCTTATAAGTATTTTGCAGAATGGTATTTAAATATATTTTCTCCTCGAGCATGTTATTTCCTTAATAGGATTATAACTAAGAAGTGTTTGTTTTCATGAATTTTCTTTAATAGATAATAATTTCATTGGAAAAAATTAATTAATAGCGGATATATTTTTATGAAACCTTTTGTGTGTGTGTATTATATATGTATGTATGGGAACTAGAGATGAGAGATCCCGTGATTTTTAAGGAACATCGTTATCAGTGAATGTGGTTTTTAAATCACTGTTATTTTAAACAGTGCGGTGATCATAAATAGTTACTTTTCACAGTTTGTTACCTTTCACTTCTTGTTATTTGTAGCTCTTGTTAAATGAGAATAATGTTATTTTAAATAGTGATTATTTCACTGTTAATTAAATTTTTGTTTTGTTTTCACGCATAATAGAACTACGCAGTGTTTTACTAATTAAAACGGAAAATAAATTTTCGGATCGTATAAAGTTATTAGAGAATAATAATAATTTTAAAAGTTAAAATAGAGTAAAAAACAAAGCTTTGATGTACATAGTAGTTCTTATTATTTATTTTTTTTAATTAAAAAAGCAACTAAACAATTTATGTTGACAAAGAGGTCAAACTTAAACAAACCAAAATATTTAATTCAATAGTAAACAATGAAAAACAAAGTTAACAACTATCAATGGGTTCAAAAAAATTCCATATTTCACTTGTTTTCTTTTTATTTAATTTAGAAGCCATGACTTACCAAATTAAAAATACGTACTTATGTATGTATGAATGTTTTATTTACATATACTAATGGTTGCCTTGAAGGTGAAAGCACTTTTACAACATCAGCAAGAACACCAATATATATTAACTACTGCTGTTTATGTTTTTAACCAAACTAACATGTTTGTTTATTTTTATATTTTTGTTGTAACATTGCGAACACCCCTCTGGTTAAGTTTTTTGTCTGCACTAACACATACCTACATGTTTAAAAACACTGGAATTTTACTGTTACCTACAAAAACAAATGTTTTTAAAATAAACAAGTAAGAGCGCTATATTCGGCTATGCGAATCTTATATACCCTTCACTACGTTTTTTTTTGCTTTTTTCCTAATTGATTATTAATTATTTTGCTTAAAAATCAAAAAAATTTTTTTCCTTAAAATTCACCAAAGGACATGTTTTACACACAAATATAATAATTTTTGAGTAAAAAAAAAGAAAAAACTTAAAAAAACAGGCAGTCGTTTTTTTTGCTTTTATCTCAGCCGGTTATTTATGGATCTTGCAAGTTTTCAATACCGATTTTCTCGAAAGCATTTCCAAAAGTTTGATACCACATACAACCCTGGCTGACCTATGGAAGCTACGTAAACTTGATTTCAACATACACACGAACAGACGGATAGACGGACAGACGGACTGACGGACATGGCTAAATCGACTTCCCTATCTATAAGGATCCAGAATATATATTCTTTATAGAGTCGCAAATGAATATTGAAGAAATTACAAACGGAATGACAAACCTATATATACCCTTACCACATGTCTGAGTGAAGGGTATAAAAAGAATAAAAGAATCAGCATTATTATTTGTTGGCTGTTATTAATTTCGAAAACGGGGACAGAAAGAGACTTCACAGATTTAACAAAATAAATTGAAAGTTACAACCTCTCAGGTACCTGTTACTCAACATTTTTAGTCACTGTTGCTACAAGTGATTTTTCAGTCACAGTTATAAAATCACAGGTACAGAAATATCGCTCATCTCTAATGTAAACATATAGGCATATAATAGGTCAATAGAAATATGTACTTAAACATACAATTTTTTTACAAAAATTAAAGGTTTTTTAAACAAGAGCTGGTAGATGTTTAGCAATTGTCGTAGTTATTAGCAAAAGACCGATTTCATGTGCATGTCCTTTGGGTTTTCGATAATAATTGTATATATTTTTGGAGATTATATACAATTTATTCGTATCTATTGAAAAACGTTTTTATTGAATCAATGCACTTAAGAATCTGATAATGATGTGAAAATACACTGAAACATATAAAAAATCTGTTGTAAGCGAGCATTAGTTATGACAACAGGTAAAAATATTTGCATTTGCCTTGGTTTTGCCGTCCTAACCAGTTTTGTCTATTTTGTCTATATTTTTCATTGTGTTGAACCATACTTGTACTAACTCTATCGTTTTGCAATATGAAATTCACTGATAGAACTGTTTACCTTTAAATTCTTTTAGAATTATTTTTACATGTAACAAAATTTTTTTTTAATAATTCATTACCTTTATGAGGCTGAACAAATTTTTTTAGGATAATAAAAAATCGCGTAGCTATTTTTATGATATCAAATTTATAAAGAACTGTGACTCATATCGACTTAACGTAATAGATATTCTGATTTAACAAAAGTAGTGCGTAATATTTTAAGTCAACACAGAAATTCATAAATAAATAAAAGTTAATTTATGTCATCAAAAGTTTTTAAAGGATTTGAAGCTTATTTATGTAACAGTATCTCATATGAATAAATCTTCCTTCATTATGTATGACAAATATCGTGTAGGCTATAAAATATTTCCAAGGAAACCAAAGTTAACACCATTATTTTTTTACTATAACTGTGCAATAAATTACAACTTTTATTTAAAATATTTCAAAACAATAAATCCCGTTCAATGATCTTACAAACCCATAAACAGAACTAACAAAACTTAAACTGATACAAACGTATTAAAAATTATGTGAAAAAAAACATTTTTTAAATAAATATTTTATAATTGTCTCCTGCTTGAATTATTTTCGATATAAAAATATTCCTTAAAAAGTAATATATCAATATGTTACAAGCTTAACTTAAATATCTGTATCCTCGCACCATTCAACATCAACGAATATGCATAAAACCAATAAGATGTAAGAAACGATTCATAAGCAGAACATTGTAGAACAAAAAAAATTTTTAATTTAAATTGATGAGTTGATATAACAAAGTGAATTATTGCCTGCTGGGGAGGGCACAACATGTGGTGATGATTGGTGTATGTAACAGTGTTACCAGGCTATTTTTCACAGTTAAAATAAGATTTGAAAAGTTGTATATTTTATAAAAGCCACTCTTTGCTTGCATTATAATTTCAGTGCTATAAGAGTGGGTTTATGTTTTTATGCAATAAAACTAGCTGTATGTGGGATATTTTTAAAAACACGTTTTTATTTATTACAAAATTTAAAAAATTTTCATAATTTATATTTAATACACTAAAATTCTATGTTGATTTTACATAAATTTTATTGCTAATTAGAAAAGTTCAAACATACAATTTAGATAAAACGTTTGAAAGTTATCTAAAGTTTAATAACTGTAATCAACGGCATCACTGCTGCAAATGACAAAATACAATCACTCGTATCAATAATAGACAATAGACAATTCCGTAACAAAATAACAAAGCGAAAAGAAATACATCATCTTAAAGAAACAACGACAGCGTTAAACGCCAAGTAAGTAAAAAAGTAAGATCGCAAACACACACTCGGGCGGCCGCAACCGCAAACTGTGATACGATGTTCAAAGGAACTAAAACAAAGCAACTGTATAAGAAGAAGCTTAAAAAATAACAAAAAACTAGTTTACATTTAAGACTTTGATAAAGTTACGTTTAAGTGGCTGGACACAGCACAAAATTACAGATACACAAGTCAAAATAAACAAAAACACGCTTAACTTGAAGTTAAATACGAAATACAACGTAAGTGAATAATACAATTAACTGCTACAGATAGATATTGATAAAAAAGAAGAGAAGGAGAAAGGAGAGAGACAGCAACATCATTGACTTGAAATTCAAAGTTATAAAAAAATATTATTTGTGGGTGCTAGGTGACCATGATTTGGCTCTACAGTAAATTTGTTTTGATAACAAATATTTATTAGTTCAAAAAAAAAAAAGTAATTAAATTAATAATAAAATTAAATGTTGAGTTCTTTTTAGTGTTGATTTTTATGTTGGTTTAATCTACCGACCTACGTATCGAAACTGAACCAACTTGATGTCATTAGCAAAGATATTGTTAAGTTGACGACTATGTGAGGCCAAAAAATGTCAAAATGTAGTTTAAAGAAAAATTAAATAATTTGTTTGAAAAGCGCTTAAAGAGCTTAAAAAACGAACAATGCTCATATATATAATTTTTTTGTTCTTTATCGCAAAATGGCAAAAATTGAGATAAGACCGACTTTTGGGCAAACTTTTTGAGATCTGTTGATCTGTGTAATCAGTTTTTTGTCATCATTAATAGTTTACGAAATATGAGACATTGACTTTGTGCTATACTACACTTTAGTTAAAAGCTTCGTCAGCTAGAAAAAAAAACACAAACTTTAGAACTTTCTTTGGTAAAAAGATCGCGAATATTTTTTCGGTTCAGTTTTTTGTAATTTATAATTAAACTTTTAACATTGATTTCCCAAAAAAACATTTTTTTTTTCATATAGAACATAATAATTTACGAACGACGACTTGTTATCTGCAGTTAATTTAAATATTTAGTGACTTTTGTGTTATATGAAGGAAGATCACACAACTAAACAATAAGTCCGTCAGATTAAACATCACATTAGCAATTTCTTTTCGTTTTATTTTATGGGGGATACTTGTGTACTTACTGAAATACTTACTAAAAAAAATTCCACCTGAAGTGACATTTTAAATCAGTATATAATCCAACAACATTGCCACGGTCTAATAGACATTATTAAGGTTACACCAAAATAATGCAAACCTAAAACCAGAATTAAGTTAAATGGACTAAGCTTGAATATTTTTATCTTTATAACTACTTTATCTCAAAAGTGCAAGAAACCATTTCTGGAAAGATTAATATATTATACCTTTCCTGGTAAAAAAATTTGCTTTTAACTTTAAAAACATATACAAAGTGGAAGCAATTGAATTTTTGAGAAGTTGTAAATAAAATACTTAATGGAATAAATAAAAGTTAATAAAATTGTAAAAAAAAAGTTATGAAATTTTTTATGTTTTCCTAAAAAAAATTTTACACTCATAAGCGCAATTAATTACTTAAAACCCCCCGCTTCTAGAAAATAGCGTTTTTAAAGGGAAAAAAATTAAGCTCAAAAACGCATGCAAAAACTAATCCCTGCGAGATACAACGATGAAGGTGTGTTAAAGTCATAAAACATATTTTGTTGTTGTTATTATAAACACAACCTAAGCAACAATTACAACAACTAACAACCTACAGCAAACAAAATTTCAGACATTGGTTGATTTTTCACATTAAGTGTTTATGCGTGTATTTTCAATTTACATCATACATCTTTCGATAGTCTTTAATATTGGGCACCAGATACCTAAAGATTTACAACAGAAACAAAACATAAAACATATTACACTGATATATTACATATGTAATATAATCTGGACAGAGAGACAAACATAAAGCATGATCGGACTAACAACAAAAAACAACGACAACATCATGTAAATTGTGTAAACAACAACAAAATATGCACAAGGCCAAACAAGCAGCCAACAATATTAAACATAAATTTTTACTTTTGAAAATCGTCTGCTACAAAAAATTGTTTATAATTTGAACCCAGTGTGCTGTAGACTTAAAAATGAGCAAAGATTTTCTTCATTTGGTGTTTGTTCTCTGGCTTATCTATGGATAGAAGACAGAACTAGAATTGTTGATGCCTTCAAACTGTAATAGTGGTTTATCGGCTGCTGTTCATGTTTGACTATCCAGCCTTTGTATTTGTTTATATAATTTGAAGTTTGTAATAAATTGATCTCTTTATGTGAGGCGAAATGTTTTAGTATGAAGACTGTGAATATTCTCCTGTTTATTATTTTTTTTTTTTTGTCATTCGGTTAGTTTGGGTTTTTAATTTTCATCTATAAGTTAATTTAATTGTAAGAGGCCTGTGACTTTATACATGTTTGATGTTCGTTCATAATATAGATTATCGAATGTGTGTGTGTATTTTTTTTATTGGAGACTTCATGGTGTGTTTAGACAATTATAAATACACATTGATAGCTGGCGCTAAGAGTTCAAAAATAAAGAAGAAAAACTAGAAAATTTATAAAAAAAACTCCCTCATTCCTCTCTAAGTTCAGCTTCGTTTGCTGGGCTGCTTGGCATATCAGCCATCAATTATTTCTTTGTTTGGAGTGTTACAATTTCAAACATTTTTCTATTACTGCATTTGTTTCAAATTGAAGCTAATTTTTTTTACTTAAAAGTGTTTTTGTGTTCAGATCAGCTGCCGCTGTTTTTTTTTTTGTTATTTGAACAATTAATTTCAATTTCTCTATTTCACACTTATTTAATTGTTTATTTAAAAAATTGAATGCAGTAAGATGATTGATCACTTTTTTTTAAAAGTTTTAAATTAAAAAGTAGCTCTACTAGACTATGGAATAATGAAAACTACTAAGATCTTATGGGATAAGTGGAAAAGTTTACAATAACATAAAAATTTTGAGAAATTTTGCTTTTTGTGAAATACCAAACGTTCGGGGCTGAAGAAAAGAAGTAGTTGGAAAATAGGCTTTTGACAAAATTCTTACTTAAAAAAACTTAAAAATTTCCTTGTATTAAAATAATTAATCGTGAATTTCGCCAAAAAAAATTAACTTACAAAAAATTAATTAAGAATTTTTGAGTTATAGTCATATATTTTCTATTAAAATTAAAAGTTTGTATTTTTATATTTGGATTACATCTTGTTAAGTAGTAAATTTTTTCTAAAAAAAATATTTTTGGATTTGAAAATGACATACGTTGGTCATTCAGAAAAAATGTCATATGCCAAAACTTTTCCAATCTCAAAGTCGATTTAAATTTAAAACTCGAATTTAACTTAAAGGGTTAAAATACATCAAGTACAACAGAATACCTCAAATAATAGTAGAATTGAAATAAAAGTTAGGACATGCATATCAGTAATAAACATTTAATGAATGAATTTCGCACGACTCATCATAAAAAACAGAAACATATTAACCCAAAAAACTATTTCAAAATCTACAATCCGAAAACACCAAATTTAATCTTTGGTTGTGCCACAACTTACAACCTTTCTTTTAATTTAAATTAACGTCTATTAACAAAAAGGTATTAACTCCAATAATTTTTTATTAGCATAAATATGTGATATTATACGCATGCATAGAGTAAGTTAATTAAATTTATGTTTAATTATAACGTTGGTTTTTGTATGAAACATAAATAAAATAATTAAACCAGGCATATGGAAGGTTTGTGAAATTTCAAAATTGACCTTCATGCCAATGAATTTGGGAAAATAAATAAGGAATATATTCGCTGCAAAATCAACAGAGGATAATGAACGAAGCTTCACTTTATTATGATTTTGCACGGCTGATTAGCACGGCTTATACAAAAATATTAATACAGTTACTGTAATAAATCCGTATGTATGTATTATACTATTAATATCCTTTAATTTTAAAAAGATGCCAATTTTAAAACGAGGTATCAATATATTGGTAAATATAGCTGTGCTGGAATTTCAGTAGCATCCACGACTTGCGTAGTAATTTCATAACATACACAGGCAACGACAATTATTTAGTTTGTTGTGAAAAAGTGCTTAATGAATATTTTGTGTGAAAATTTAAGTAAACGAAGAAAAATTTGTAGTTTTTTGCTTTAAATCTCTTCATTTATTTTGTTGATTTTTACTGACAATTTCATGCCCAAAGAAATTTTTAACTTTTAGGAAACTTGACTTATAAAAAATTCTCATTATACGCTTTAATTTTATACACAAATGTGACAAACGAATCTTTGAAATATCTAAGAGCTGTTCGATGTTGATTTTTGTGTAGATAGTTAAAGAAAAACATAAAGACAGTATCTGGTATATTTATTCTACACCAGTTTAAATGATTTTGGATATTTAAAATATTTTTTATAAGAAACCTGGGAGCAAATACGGCATTCGATATCGATCGAAATTTTGTTCGATCAATCGAGTTTTCTTTACATTTGGTATAGGAATTCCAATTAGAATATTTTATTTTCGATTGATATCGAATGCCGTAATTTGCCCCCTGGACTTTAGTTTATCATCATAAAAAATCGTTAATTACATCTCTGAAAAAGTGCTCATACCCAAAGGGGCTTATATTATCTAGCCAAATTTTAATATTGTCATAAACAGAAAAAAACATTATCATGACGCATTACATATATTTAGGTGATTTGGATAAGGCTTTTGTTACGATAAACAGGAAAAAAAACATTTTTATTTCTGTAGAAGTGTCCTTTTTGTGCAAAAGAAGTAATGCAATCGACCTTTGTAAAATACACAAATATCACTTGGGACAATTTTTGCCTCTAACAAGTATTTTTACGGAATTTTTCATAAAAAATATTATAATAATTATTCAAAATGAAATTTCCATATAAAAGTTTTTTTAAGGGCCTTTTATATATTAAAAAATGGTTTACAAATATATCAGTTTTAAGACTCTGTAACCTATAAATAACATTTTTTTACCATTTCTTAAATGCTTTAGCAATAATTTTAACACTTAATGTCAAAGATAATATTAATTAAACCAACTTTGCAAACAACTTTTAGAATAAAATTGTTGTAGGTATTAAAGATATGTAATTTTAAAATTCTACAAAAAATAAGTTGAGTAAAGAGGGGTTGTATTTAAACATTAACATAACAATAATATTTCTTTTCAAGTAATTTCTTATCTCTGTTTCTTTTCGCCACTTATGTATTCCAAATAACGAATAAGATACAATAACAAGTTTAAGTGTAAAACGAACAAAGAAATACACTCTGGCTGCATTATTGCAACATCAATCATACAATCAGCACTTTGTAAATTTAAAAACAAACATTTTTTACAACACATGCCACAGTTGCATTTCTGTCTCTGCCCTTTCTTTCTCTTATACGAATTCTGTTTGAAGAATAATAAACACATTAAAGGGGTCATTAATAATCCACTATTTAAAAAAAATAATAATAATCGTTTATTAAACAAGTGATGAAATAATCAGAAAAATTCATAAAAACTCTTTTAAGCAAAGATATAAGAATTTGTGTACTTCAGAATAATACAGTCATGCAACAATAACAGGATCAGTCTAACTTAAAAGATACAATCAACAAAAGAGAGACCCAAACGCAAACGCATACAATGAAAAATATAATGAATGTTAAAGAGGCTTATGTCATTGTATAATGTATGTATGTCACTTATGAAATTGACAGTTATAAAAGATCACAAACATTTGATAAAATGTGTTTGTGTGTGCATATGTGTAAAAGTGTAAATGAGTTGATTAATCTATGTATATGATCTTGACAAACAGTTTAAGTTAACACTCGTCTTCACCCTTTTTTGTAAAATACACTTCATCAATAAGTGTATAAAGCAGCATGATATATCAGAAAACAATATGTCATATTAAAATGTGTCATGTAATGCATCGAAATCGAAAAATCTTTTTTTTTTGTTGGGGGAATATTATAAGAATTAATTATTTAAAAGGATTAAAATAAATAAATTCAGATGTAAGCTCAATGCATGTGTAAGGTATACCTTCGATTCCATTTAATAAATCAATTTTGTTAATTTTAACAACTTCTAGTTCATAGTCTTGAGAGTTTTAATAAAAATTCAGTTTCATCTGTTTTAATCCGAGAAAGACGAAGCAGAAATGAGGGCTATGATTTAAGTCGGTATATATGTATGTTTGTAGGTATGTATATACTTGTTATAATTTAACAAATGAGATATTAAGGGAAGCGTCTTGATAGTCTGATGGTTTTTAGCTATTAGACGTTGCCAAAAATTTGATATGGCGCACTCTATGCTGCTTTGATTGCTTACCACCTTTATAAAATATTGTATTCCTATGGTGGCTGGCATACGACCACGGCTATCCTTAAAACATCACCATTAAACTGTATTTTATACATTAAAATATATTGCGTATAATTTAAAATTTTAATTGAGAAAATTTTCCAATACTTTTTTAATCATGATTTTCAGTAGTCGGGTTTTAGTTCTTAAACCTAATTTTTTACTTTTATTTTTTTTTATTGTTAAAAAACAAATAACTTAAAACATCTAAAAACAAGTGATCTCGTCGTACCTTTAACAAACAAAATATTAATTATGTAAAGAAGTTTATTAAATCTTACTCTTTTAGATAAGAGTAATTCCATGATATTTTAACCAGAAATTTTTTTATAGTCTCCGATTTTGATTTTTTTTATATTTGGCAACACAGTAGTTTTGAATTATTGAAAATTGTGGAGTAGGACCTTTATTTACAAGGTCATACATTTTGTTATGTAAAAGATATTGGAACAATTCTTTTTTATTACTATCTATTGGTTAGGTTTAAGACAGCTTATTTTAGTAGCAGTAAAGTACTATGCTGATAACTTTGAGCAAAATAAAGATATTGTAAAAGGGCTCAACGATGATGCAATGTCAAAAAAAAAAAAAAATTAAACAATTTTAAATTCATCAAACATTAAAGCTGTAGTCTGTGTGTCCCCCAAAATTATAGATGATGCCACAAATAAAATTTAAGGTGTAGAAGGTAACATTTGTAAGGAAATTCGAAACAAGTTAAATAAAGTTTTAAACAAAAATGAAGGATTTAAAACAATTAACAAATTGCTGGCTTATTTAGTTTTAATTCTACAGAAAACAACAACATTGCTGAAAGTGAATAAACTACAAAAGACTAGAAGCGTTTAAATATGCACCGATTACTTCTGTCGAAATTGAACGTTCACTTTCAATGTTTAAAAATTTTCTAAGACTTAACAGACTCAATTTCACATTCGAAAATTGTAAAAAGTGTTTATTAATTGATGTAATTTAAATTTTAGTTATATAAACGATTCAAATCGTATTTTTTTTAAAATAGAACTTAATATTAATAAGACTCTTAAAGTTGCATGAAATCCCGCAAAGCTGGGGTTTTATACTTATCATTAACAAAACTAAATTAATTGATATTTACATCTTCAAGCTATAGTTTTTGTTTTTGTTATTCTGTACTTAATAAACGTCAAATGTTTCTTAAAGTTAATGAGAAAAGTATGTATTTGTGTAACTTGATTTTTCTTTATATTACAATGTTATAATGTTAGCCTTTTATTACTTATTTCTTTTCCTGCGATACACAAATGTTATCAAAACATCAAATTAGTTATAACATTTTATAGGATTTTAAAAATGTTTTTGTCTTCATTTCCAAAAAGCAATGTCTTATAATCCACAAATATCCTTAAATGAATGTAGTCCGCAGTTTTTATTACAAAATCTATTTGAAGGCTGCATAACAGAAAATATATTTACTCAAATTATCTTCCCTTCAGTTAAGTTCTATGAAAACAAAATCCTTAGAGGCTCTAAATAAATCTTGGAATCTGTGATGTTTATAGCCTCTATATGTAAATATTTGAGTTTAATAGCTTGGACACAAACCATTTTATGTTACTAGTCTAAAATTGTTCTGTTTTTAAGAGAACTTATTGAATGCAATCTATGTATTTTAAGATAATTTAACATTAAATGCACATGTTTGTGCTAGTCGCTTGAAAGTGGTCGAAATATTATTTTTAGGGTCGCAAATATTTAAGTGTTTTAGGAAGAGAATTAAATTAATGATTTTTACTTGGTAAAAATTTTATTTATAAAATCTTATTATTTGGCACTTTAAATAAAATATTTTTGAATAAATTTCTATTAAATTATTTTTAATTTGTTTTTGTGTTCTCTATGTAATCTTTAATTCTATAATGAAAAACTTTATAAAGAACAAATTTCTTTTGTTATTTTTTTTTATATTCTGTAATTTTAACATTGCTTTACTAAAGTGTTATATTTTCTCTTAAACTTTTAAATATTAAGAGATTAGTTTTCTTTTCAAGTTTTTTTTTTTGTTTTTCCATTTACATATATCTGACACAAAAAAAAAATGTAAAAACGGTTGTTTACATCACTTTTATTTTGACAAATCACAATGATAAGAAAGAACAGTGAAAGAGAGGAAATTCTATGTAGCAATTTCTCTGAGATAAAACTTCATGCAGCATTTTAATAAAGAGAATGTATAACAATTGATTGCATTAATTTTTTAAAGGAATTTAAGAGAAGTTTAAGAAGATGGCTACATAGAAAAGTGTAGAAAACAGGACTAAAGAAAACAAAATTAAATATATTTTTTAATGTGGATATTATGATTTCTATAATGTTAATGTAAATAGAGAAATTGATGAAAAGAGAACTGTAAAGTATTTTCAAAAAATTATTATAAATTTATGTTAAAATAAAATTCGTTTTTTTAGTAAGGGCAGTGAGGTCAAGATTTATAACGAATTTTAAAATTACATATTAATTAAACAATAAATTATGCAGCAAGTTACCAAAAAAAAAGTAATGGATTATTATGTCAGAAGCAACAGATTTCTTAAATCATATTTTAATAGTTCTATTGAAAAAGTATAATTCGGATAAAAAAAAATTAAAAGATATGTTTTTAACGAAAAGTAAACAAGAAACAAGTTTGTTTGTGCAAAAAATGAATCCGTTTATAAACATTAAACAACAATAACCATGAATGTGTGTTATTTTGCCGGTACATGCGTACAATTTTGTTAATTTTGTTTTTAAACTCGCTCTCTCTCTCTCCCTCTCTCACAATAGTAAAACAAATCATTTATATTATATATATTACTCGCTCATAAAAAACCCAATAGAGTTTGTGAGAAAACCCTATAAAGATTTTGCCAAAGAAAACCAATAAGTTTTTTTTCTTTGCTATTTGGATATTAAGCGAAAAATAGACTTATAAGTAATAAGGCAAAAGGATAATACATGCTGAAGAAGTTGTTTTGAATTTGTCTTAGAGACAAATAAATACAACGTGAGAGAGGAAGAGTGGTGTCTTAATGAGAGTAATAACTCTACAATATTTAACAGATACATGCAACAAAGTATACTTGCTCAATTATGAAATATTTATGTTTTCGTTTGTTTTTATGTGATTATTTTTTTCCATCATTAAAACTTTTTAAGGAATTTTAAATTTTAAAAGCTTTTTTTAGGTAAAGTAAACACCAACACACTGCAGTTTAATAACGGGATTAAAATCTAATAAACAAGTGCAATAAAGGAAATATAACTACTAGTAATTATTAGTGTAGGGAGGAATAGGGAAGAGGAAACGCCATGACAAACGATTAGCAATATAAAAATAAAAAAAACAAACTCTCCGCTATTGGATTTTTTCTTCTGTTGTGTCTTGTCTACATTGTTATTATTGTTGCTGTTGATTATAACGAGCAATATATTTACATTTACTCGCGTCGCTCCAACATATACTGATTGTTCAAACGAATTCAGTTTTGTGTTATTCGTCGGCACGTTTAGACGCGTCTATATCCGAAGAATTGCTATAGCGCGCGTTTCAAAAATAAATAATATTTTATGATATTTTGCATTTAAAGAATTGATAAAATCTTAAAAAAAAAAATTATGAAAATAAAAAATTTATGTATGAAAACGACAAAAAAATTTACGAAAATCGATTAAAAGTTAAGAAGAAATTTAACGAAAATTCAAAGAAAAAAAAATATATAACAAAATCTTTTCAAACCCAAAAGTGCTTACAGAAAGTGTTGAAAAATATATGTTTAAGGTTAAAAGCCCTAACAAAATAAGTGAGTGCTTACAAGTGTATCACAAGTTTGGATAACCTTTATATTAAAAATTTTGTAAAGTTATTTTACAAAAAACTAAAGGATTTGCAAAATCAAGAAAGAATCATCAAAGAAATTCCTTATAAATATTTTCTTCAGCACCTGTGTAGCAAGCATTTCTACATCTCAAACAAATAAAAAGTATTGCTGTAATACTACAAGCTTCACAAATGTAGGTCGAATCCTTAATAATTTTATAACAAATACAACATATACCAAAACAACAAATATTGTTATTTTAATTCAAAAATGTACATTTCTAACATGAAAATAAATCAAAAGTATACACATAAACAGAAAATATAAATAAAAACATATAACAAGAATTACATTTTTGCAAACATATAAAAAAAAAGATGAAAAAAAAATTCTACAAAAACACAATTTCATATACTAAATACAGTTTCCATGCCTGGAGTTTACTACAATTTTTGTTTTTCCAAAAATGTTTTGAATAAAATATCTACAAACCTGCAAAATACTACATACACAGATATGTAAATATGTACATATGTATGTACAAACATACATACTTATTTTATAAAATGTTACCTTTTGTTTTGAATTTTAACTAGGATTTCAATTTGAAAGTAGTTATCTGCTACCAATCTAATACATGTGTATTTTCGCAGTATTATAAAGGTGTATATGTGTGTCTCCATGTGTTTTTTGAATAGTTTAAAATGTTCTAATTGGAAGTGTGTGAGTGAGGTCTTTTAAACTATTTGTGTAAATGTGTATTGTCTTTGCTTTATGTATATGAAATATACATATTTGTTGCAATTTTTGCCACAAAATACTTTAGGGTTTATGGGTTTTGTGCGGTAACCCAGTGAAGTTTTTTGTTAAAAAATAAATGTGTTCTTGTTTCTAAAACTTAACAGTTGAAGTATAGTTTGGTTTCTTTCTTTAGTTTGTTTTAAATTCATGAGAAAACGGATAAAAGTTTTAAAATCAAACATTCAACAAGTTAATTGGTTTTTGTTTTAATTTTTTCGTTAAAGCAAATGCAAGTGAATTATTTTTTAGTTAAAGCTAAAAATTTAAGGTAAATAAAACATATTCGATATTTTATTATTATTTAAAGAAAACCAAACATTTTAAGTTGATTATTGATTCTTCAGTCTACGAGTCTGGCGGTTGCGGTTGTTCAAAAACGACTAAGTGATATTCAATACTCTGTTTGAGTAATTAAATAACAGTTTTTTCACTTAAGGTGTTAAGGTACAAGAAAATTTCAATACAAAATTTGTTTTATAGAAAATATACTTTAGAAATAAATAATATTAGTCATTTTAAAAAATGTTCAAAACGATAGCCGTTGTGACTGTTAACCTGCATATCCGCTTTGTTAAAAAAACCAATTGGTTTTGAATGTAAAAATTTTGACTAAACGAGTATACATCATGTTAAGATAAGTCTATACTTTCTTGGACATTTTTTTCCGATAATCCTTTATTATTTTTAAACCTTCAAATTTATACATCCATGTTAAATCAACAGAAGCCAAAAAATTATTTAAAAAAATATCAGGCCTCTAAAAAATATGTGTTAAAACGTTTGTTTATTCAAGCAATTCCGACCCCGATAGCACCGTTGAATCTTAATCAGAAAATATTGAAATCTTTTAACCTTTTCTGGTGAAAATGTGAAGCCGGTAAAATTGTATTTTAAAATGTAACAGACTTTCGTAGAGATGTTCAAATTGCAAAAATTAAAACATTTTTACTTGCCATTAGCAAAAACAAATGAATCTTTTTATTCCATGGATAAATAGTACTTGATTCTTAGTTTTTTTCAATAGCTAAGTTGGTAAATACAAATATTCTTTCTACTTTAAATGGAAAAGTTCAAATAAAACCATATAAAAAAGTGCAAGATTTTTTTTTTAGCAATGCTTTTTTCACACTCTCTATTTAACGCCCCTTTGAGCTACAGCTTTAAAAAATCGACAACAATTTTGGTTTGAAATATATAATAACAATGAGCAATAAATAAGCACAATTTTGTTGCTAAGTATTTAATAAAAACAAATTAAAATAAAATTGGTTTTGGGACTTTTGTATTTTAGCAAACTTAGGACCCGATTAAAAAAATCTTTTAAATTATGTAAAAAATATATTTTGATATAAAAAATAGCAACAATAAATGAATAGCCTAAAATGCACACCAACAAAAAAAATACACTTGAGGAAAGATATTTTGTGGAAACTGATGGAATTCCAAAAATATTAGAACTATGTTATACATTTCCATACATTTTTTTCTGTTAACACTTTTACATAAGAGATTCAAAAAAACAAAATGTGATAAATGGAAGAGTCATGTTGTTCAGTTTAATTAAATATATTTCGTACAAACTTTTACAATTGAATCAAAAAACTTTGTTCTTAGAAAATTTTACACAATTTTTGTTTACAAATTTGCTACATAAATTTTCATTTCAAAATCGTTTTAAAGTAAAAACTTTTATATCGAACAAAAAGAAAATTTCGAAAACTAATTTCTTTTGAGTTTTCTAAGACTAAAACATTATGGAATTTAAGATTATTTATTATACATCTATTAGTTAATTGAAATTCATGAAATAGAAATTACCTTTAAATAGCAAGTGTAAAAATAATGTTTACTTTAATTAAAGGAAATAGGTGTTAAGAAAGAATGTGTTTCTGTAATTAAGACGGATAATACAAATGATATTTAGCACAAATTTAAAACTACCACAGTGGTATATTATTAGCTTTCTTTTTGGGAAAAATAAAAAAAAAACATAAAAGAAATAGTTTTTAATAACATAAATTTATATGAAAATATGTTTGAAAATAAAGAGATTGCAGTACGGCTTCAAAATATAACATATAATCAAAACTATTTTAAAAACCAGCACATAGTTCTTTTTGTTAGCAGGAAAGCATAATTTGAACTTTAAATTTAATCATAGAAAGAAATTAAATATTTTTTATATATACATATTAATAATTTTTTGTTTTGGCTAAAAATTCATATATTTTTGAAATTGTAATTTATTGCTAGTTCTTTCAAATTTTAATTTGAATAGATAAAATTTACATTTAATAACAGTAGTACCGATAAGAAAAAAGTGCTGGCAATGAAATCGTAGCTGGTTTCGAAAACAAATTCCACTCGGCTAATATCATATGGGAAACTAAATTTTTAAATAAAATAACATTCTTAAATATTATAATTTCAAAAAAATATGAAGTTTAAGCCAAAAAAAAAATAAATTATTAACAAATTTATAGATTAATAAGTTCAACAAATAATAAATATTGCAATCAAAAATATATTTTTTAAAAAGCCTTGTTTGCAAAAATTGAGTTAATCGACCTTTTTTATTTATTGAAAAAAAATGTAAAGATTGAAAAACCAGCCTGGCAGTAACAAATATAAAAAAGTTATCGGTTCTTCAGTTCTTAGTGAAATAATTTAAAAAAATCGTTTAAAGTTAAATTTCAATTTTAATAAAAATTTATTTAACATACAAATTAATTTAACACCCAGTTCAAAAGTGACACAACTCAAAATTTCTAATTTTTCAGAAA
>NDXZ01011214.1:0-15146 GCA_003055125.1 Paykullia maculata
TTTAAATATCATTCGATAAATGTATCTGAGTACTTTTTTAGATTGTTCGAACATTTGAAATATTTTTTTAGTTGTTTAAATACTTGAACATATTTGGTTATATTGGAAAACATTATTTATCATTCAAATAAAGGGTTACATTGACTTTCAAATTCCCTTAACTTGCGTGTTTGCAATTGTACATCAATACCATGAAGAGTATTAGTTTCCCAATTAATCCGGCATAGATAAAAATTAAATTTTTGGAAAGAAAAAAATTTATAATTATATAATAAAGAACACATCAGAAGCTTTTATAGAAAATATTTTTCTAAATAAATCTGAAACCTCTACCTTATTTTCATAGATTGCAAATTTCTTCTTAGTAAACGGGAAAAAACGATTTAATTTTATTTAATGGAAATAAAAAATATTTAACAATATTTTTTGCCATTAAATAGAAAATTAAATGCGATAAGAGTTATAAAAGCATCAGAAACAAAATATATAATCAAAAAACAAGACAATATTCATTTAGTACCAAAGTTGTGATATCGAGGATAATTCACACAATAGAGTGTGAATCACTTTATTTTTGGTTGATTAAACAAATTAATTATATTTGTTAACACAAATAAACACAAACAAACTAAAGTTGATATTTGTAAATAAGTTCTTTTATTAACTTTATACACAAGTAAACATTGCACAGTGGGAAGTTAAAAAAAATGTATAAAGATAAATAAACAGTTCGATTAAAATAAACCTTCTACGTATAAAATGGTGATGTCCTCAAAATTAAGTCAGCGCTTTTAAAGTAGGGTACTTGTATGTGTAATTTTATTAATAGTCTCGTATTTTTCCGCTAAAAATTGATTCTATTGGTCTTATCAAACATAAAGGTTTCAATTAAAAGAACCACAAAACCGAAACCCGTTTAATAATTTTCTTATTTGCCTTATTATGCAAAATAATTGTTCCGTTTTTATGGAACAGAGGATTTTTATTTACTATTTGTTTGATTACTTTTAAGATTTGTACACCTCTACTGGGCATTGTTAAGTTTGAATTTCAAACAAGATTAAATTCTAAATGCCTTAATATAATAAAACTGATAAACAGGTAAACGTCAAAATAATCTACACCAAATAATATCCAAAGAAGCTTTGGGTAACAAATGCTTAATGGAAACCGGCGTAGTTATATGTTTAGAACTAAATTATTAAAAATATTTTTGCTATTTTTTAAAGATGTTTGATTATACAACATTAGGTTTTAAGTTTTTAAATGTCCATTTTCATATTAATGGTTGATGTGGTTATTGTAAATTTTTAATCGACAATTTCTTTATCATTCTGATTCTGACTAACAGAATTAACAATATAATTTGACTCTCTATTGAACCAAAAGGAGGTTGAACGTCTGGGTTACGTTCTTTTTTAAAAATCGTTTTAAAACTTTAAAAAATGTATCCAAAATATATTTTTACAAATTAAAAGTATTTATAAATGACGAAAACAAGGAAATTACCAAATTTTTATAGACACATTCTTCAAATGCTTAGGGTAGCACAAAACTTTTTTGTTTTTTTTTGTAGTTGTTGTCAATTAAATCTACGCTTAAAATCTTTAACTAATAGTTTTTTGTTATCAAAGTGATTCATAATGATGCTTTAAAGTACAAAAAATAAACATACACATACATACATATGAACAAACAAAAAAAGTGTTGCATGATGACATTATGCCACTCATTTTATGTTTCAGCAAAAAAAAAAAAAAAAAAAAATATAAAAACAAGAGAGACATAACTTCTCACTTGTGGGGGCGTTTAAAAACGATGAAACATATGAAACTTAAACTCTACATTTACCGATTGTGAAACATTTTCTTTATAAAAATATCGTTTTGTTTCTATCGCATTTAGTTGTAATTTTTCTCTATTTTTAATATGCATCTATTAATTAAGTTTATTTACTTATTATTGTTTTTTTTATTTTCTACAAGTTTTCATCAAAGTAAAAATAGCTAATTATTGTCTCATGGTTCGTTTCCAAAGATATAAACAATCAACGATCTTTCAGATACAAAAATATTAAAATGAAAATCTCAAAAAAAAAAATAAAAAACACACAAAGACTCTATAGTTTGGACATATTTTTACTAGTTCGTTGTCTTTTTTTCTGTTTTAAATGGCTCAAATGAAAATCTATTATGACATTTTTCCCCCTTAACAATTTGTTTCGTTTGTGCATGAGAGTTTTATCTATATGTTTCTGAGAGAAGAACTAAAAGGAAAAATTAATCTTTAAAT
Source organism: Paykullia maculata (assembly GCA_003055125.1). NCBI lineage: Eukaryota > Metazoa > Arthropoda > Insecta > Diptera > Rhinophoridae > Paykullia > Paykullia maculata. The sequence continues at coordinate 2,293 of NDXZ01011214.1, forward strand.
ATATAATTTATTTTGGCATGAATACATTTCCTTCCAGTTTACTTTATGAATGATGTTTGTTTGTGTCATTCATCTCTCTTAAATTTTTTAAAGTTTTCTTTATTTTTATATATGAATTCGATCTATCTTGTGAGGGATCCTTAGTTTTGTGGGATGTTAGAGATGTCCCCCAGTCATTTCGCGGCTCTTGCAACGTTCGGTTGTGTTTTTAAGGTAAATTTTGCAAAAGGCAAAGTTTATAAAATTTTGAATACTAAAATAGAAAATTAAGAAAATAAACGTGTGAGACCAATGTGTGTTTATTTTTAAAAAGATGCATTGCATTTAAGATTTAAATTTTTTAGCATCTATTTTATAAAAAAAATTGATTTTTTAAACATAAATCGGTAAAAATATAGAAAAAAAAATATTGAAAAAATTTTATCTAAAAGTTAAACTAATTAAATAAAAAATGTATTTAAAGTTTTATTAAAGTTCCTTTATAAAATAAAATATTTAATGTTAATTATGATTGATTTATAGAAAAAATTTGTGTTAAAAATTATAGAAAAATAGAAATGTCTAAAAATCTATAAAGTTCCTAAGAAAATATAAAAAAGACGGTATCAAGTGTTTTTGAGCTTAAAAAGAAAGCCTTTAATCATGGCACGTTTTTTATTATATTATTTTGCTGCTATAATTGTTTCTGGTAAGAAATTTACAAAATATGTTTATCTAATTGGAAATTTAAAAAATAAAAAAACTAAGAAAATGGGGGAAATGTTTGAATAAAATATCTTTTGTTTTTGTAAAACCAGTGTTGCAAGAATTTACGTTTGTTTTGTTGTGGAAAAAAAGGATTTTTAGTTATTAAATAGTATTTTCTTTCTTTTCACATTTTTTTAAAATTAAAAGTGTAATATTTTTAAGTTGTGATATGATATATGTTCTCTTTTTTTTAGTTTTTGCTAACCAAAAATGCTGTATTTTATTTGAAAAAACAAAACATTAAAAGAAAATGTTAAATAATTAGATTTTTTTAGTAAATTAAAAAGGGGTAAAATTTACCACCACGTCAGTGACTATGTCCAAAAGTTTCACCTCCGTAGTTAAAGGTTAATTCTCTCCTTAACTTCTCAATGTCTAACAATGTCAGCTCCTGTTATATATTTTAAAGCAGATATTTTTAACAATATAATAAGTTGTTTAAGTTAAAACATAAAAACGATTAATGAATAATTTTAATCTTCGGTTTACAAACCATTTAGTTTGGTCAACTGTATATTTTATCACAACTGAGTATTTAATTGTATTTTCCTCTTACTAAACTGCATAAAGCACCCTTTAACATTTGAATTTTTCGTGTTGATTGTAACACAATTTTAGATACTGATTATGCCAATTGAAGATCAAAGGACTTGTAAATCATAAAAATAATGTGTTAAATGATAGATGATTTTTTTCATGTGAATATAAATGCACTTTCAGTAGCATAAACACACATTGATGTAGGGCACGTTGTATATAAGATTGGACACAAACCAACTAAACAAAAGAAGGATCGTAAACCTTTGGCTGTAAATTGAATTGTTTTCATAAATATTAAAAATATTAAAAACTTAAAACTAAGACTTCAAAAAATGTTTTCATTTACTCAAAAGAAACTTTATTTCAACAGATTTAAAAACAACTTTATTAAATTTAAATTATTTAATAAATTTATTTTTTTAACAGATCAATTTCTTTAAGAAATATTATAAAACACAGTGAGTCCTCGTTATGGTCAGAACCCGAAGCACTCTGGATAATACATTTTCTCTGCTGATTGAGTTTCAATTTTAAGTAGTTTTTTTATTTATATGTATTTTTTTTATTAATTAATAAATAAATATTATTGTATGTATGTATATTTTTATATAATAACAAAATTGTACAAAGTTTTTATGTACATTTTTAAATAATACTAGCGAACCCCCTGCACACTTCGTAGTGCAAAAAAGAAAATAAAAAAATCAAATCGAATTCATTTAAATCAGTGTTCACTAAAATAACTATAACTCATGAATCAAGACACATACAAAATCGGTTCACGCATTCCAGAGAACATCAATTACTAATACAATGCAACTTATTTTTATATATATAGATAAGAGAAAAAATTAATTTAACAGAAAACAATAATTAAGCAGGTATTTATGCTTCTGACTTATTGTATGCAAACAAGGGAATTTCCTTTTTTCATTTTATTCACATTGTGTTTAATTGTTAAATAGCAATAGAAAAAAAATGGTTATATTCCAGGATAATAGAGGTAATTATGGTTAATCGATACAACAGAATTTAATTGGATGCAAAAAACTTTTATTTTTCTTTACCGGAAATTTAATTTTCCGGTTAATTGAATCACAGTTATTCGTTTCTAAGTGTCTGAAAAAAAATTAAAATGTTTTTGTTATTTGAAATATCGTAAAGTTTTACAAAATAACATTTAGAAAAATTTATAGGTTCACTTCTCTTAAAATGTCTAATAGAGAATTTAAATGTTTCACCTTTAGAGTTTTTAGACGTCGCATACGGGTGTGGAAAATCGTAAAAACATTTTTCCAAAAATAATCAAAACTACCACTTGCGCGATGCAAGAATTACTTGGTCAGTAACATTAATGCGATTTTCTCGTTTCCAATTATATGACGTAGAATGTGGATGCATGTCAGAAGACTGAATCTACCAATTAATTACTACTAGAAAAATTATCACGATGAGATGAGCAGTGATAGAAATTAGTTTCTGGTTTCAAAGGGAAACTTTCTGCACGACTTAACAAGCTTATCTCGTGGGTATATCAAACAAATCTTGTCCTTGTCGTTTGAATTTTAAGACTGTTTTCCCTGCTTTTTTTAAACTTTTTTTTACTAAATCAAGTCGCAATTATTAAAACTGATTTGTTACCTTTTTGTTTTAAATTGTTTTTTTCCCTGATGCTTTAAAAGAGAAATTAGTTCATGATCTCGATTATAATATTTTTATATATAATTTATTTTGGACCCTTGCCAAGATGCATATAAGTATGTATTTATATGCTAAAAAGAAAAGCATTAAATTTTTAAAATATAAATTCCATTTCTATTTTAGTAATAGTTTTCCCAAATAAATAGTTCAATAAATTTCTCGAAAAAACAACAAATTTAAAGTGGCATTAAATCTTGTCAAATGCGTTTGTTTTGTCAAAAACAAAAAAAAAATTAAATTAAATATTAAAAGAGACGTTGGCGATGCCGGCCGGTAAATAAAATAAATATGTTTGATTCTGAAAATAGATTATTATGTCAAAAACATGTGGAAGTTAAGATAATCTTTTTTTTTTTGGTTAATCTTTAAAGATTTCGATAGGTAGATTAATAACACGTGTAGAGAAATTGGATTAATAGAAATACTTTAACGTTTTTTAATTGATCTTTTGTTAAGTGTTTTATATTTGACAAACAATTTTATATGTGGGAAATCTAAGTCAAAAATATTTAACAATTAAAGTGTTTTATACAATTGAGTTGAAGCTTTTTAAATGTTTAAACCTTTTTTCTTTTTCTGCTTGCTTTTACTGAGTATAATATACAGTTAATTGTCAATTTAGTTTTAAAAAAATTATAGTTTAGGTAATCAACTTTGGTCCAGTGTATCAGCGTCTAAGCTAAACGATTTTCTTAAAATAAAAATTTGAAAGTCTGCCGCTTAGAACAGAATTATTCCAATTAATTTATTAATAACACATTGCCTTAAAAAAATATAACGATTTCGTGGCTCTCTGTACTAATCAAATAGTACTTTTTAAAACTAATATTTTTATTAGTATTTTTAATGTTTAAAGTTAATATTTTTATTAATTTTTAATTGTTGACGACTTGTAAAAAGTAAATAAAAAGAGAAAAGTATAATTATTTGTATGATAAGTTTAAAAGCTGTAGTTATTTCAGTTCTTTATCGCCACGAATGTTTTATCTTAAAAATCAGTATTTTTTAATATTTTTAAATGAAATATTATAACAAATAAATTAACTTATATTTGAGTTATTTATTTTACGATTTTGTTGTTGAACTTTCAACGAGATCCGGTAATAATTTTAGCGAAAGTTTTTATTATTGTTAAAATGAAAATTTTAGTGTCGATTTTAATTTAAAAAAAATCTATATTAATTTTTTGGTCCTTTATTTTGGTTACAAATTAAACGTTTCTGACAAATTTTAAGATATAAACAATTTTTTAACAAAAACTATTTCTTTGAAAAGAAAACCAATGAAATTTTTTTTTAATTTAGCATATTTCAGATAAAGTTTACAACTAATTTTTCTTCTTCCAATTGCAGTTAGCGCAGGTGTCTATGAAGATTGCGAAGTACCACCCAGTGTTCGTAATGCCAATATAAAGATCGAAGATGAAGAAGATACAATTCGTGCCATTTACAGCTGTCAACCTGGCTATGAATTGCATGGACCAAATGCATTGATATGTGATCTTGACACCGATGAGTGGAATACTAATCCACCAGAATGTGTACGACAGGAGAAATCCAACGAAATAGATGAAGAAGATGCCGAAAATACAACTGCCAACAAAGCTAAAAAAAAGAAGCAACAAGATATACCTGAAGATCGTATGGTTTCGCCAGCTTTAGCTTCAACCTTGGACATGAGCTGTGTACAGGCCAAGATAAAAGCCCCAGAAATAAGACATGGTTATGTGCAGAAATACGATAGAAGACGTCGGGGCGATAAAGTATTTTTGGCTGCTTCTTATGCTTGTAGTGATAATTTTGAATTTGAAGATTCCGAGATTAATACACTGTACTGTGGTGATAGTAAATGGGTGGGTGAGCTGCCGGTGTGTATTGCAATGGGTGAATATACCGAAGGAGATGACGATGGTATGTTATGTTAGAGTTGTTGAAAAAAAAACTTAATAATTTTTTTTTCCTTTAATATATAGAATATGAAGATTACGACAACGAAGAAGATGAATTTGAAGAAAAAAATGTAACCCCACCACCTCCACCTCCGCCAACACAACCTCATTCCCCTGTTGATGAGCCAGAAGAAATAAGCAACGAAATTCCTATGGTAGAAAGAAAGCAAACAGATTACCATGAAACTTCTGATGTAACAAATAAAATTATCGAAACTCATGAGGAAACACCTGAAGCTGTAACAAAACTGCCTTCAATAGTAGAGTCGACAACCGACCCATATTCACCGCGAGTACTGGACTCTAATTGTGGCTCCGACAATGGTGGTTGTGATCAAAAATGTGAACGTGTTTTGTTTCCCGGCGAAAATGAGCCACGTATACAGTGCTCTTGCGCTCAGGGTTTTACTTTGGATCCCTCTGATTACTCTACATGTCTTGGTAAGATAAAACATTTGTTTTGTGAATCACATTTAACCATCTAAATCTAAATAGATATTGACGAATGTGCAATTCAAAATGGCGGCTGCGAGCAGTTGTGTCAAAACTTACCTGGCTCTTTTCAATGTACTTGTGAGAGTGGTCTGCAAATTGACACACTCACTGGCAGCACCTGTATTGGTAGGTTTGCTTTGACATTCTGCTCTTAAACAATTCATTATCTCATGTGTATCTTTTGCCTTATCATCCTTTCACGTTCTCAACGTCGTCATTGTTTAATCATCATTAAAAATTTTTAATGTTTGTATTTAGACATAAATGAGTGCCTTTTACGTAATGGCCATGGTCCTTGTCAGGACACTTGCCATAACATTTGGTCTGGCTACAGATGTTCATGTGATAATTTGCCCGGCACTCAATTATCATCCGATAATCATACGTGTATCGACAATGGTGAATGTTTACTTAATAATGGGGGTTGCTCCCACACATGTCTCTCATCGATGGGTCGTATCTTTTGCTTATGTCCATCAGGATATCGTATGTCGGACGATGATAAAACATGTGAAGGTTTGTAAGTTTGGATGTTGTAAGCTAATTGCTATTAAATGAAAGACAAATCGAGGATTTTGGAGGAGAAGTAACAACAACAAAAATTTAACCGCTAAACAAAAATGTGCTTAGTAACTTGATGAAGATTATTTAAGTTATATGAGAACCGTTTACAAGTCATGCAAATATTCGGGATTTGTATTGGCAAGATGTTCATTAGTTACAGAATTATACAAGTCACCAAAGCATTACAATAATCGCCAAAATTGCACTTAAAGTGTGATTTTGATTTTTAACATTTGTAATCTTAAAGGGATACGAGTATGGAAATTAACAATTTTTTTACTAAAATATTTGTTCTAAGTACATGCACCACAAAGGGCTAAAAAGCCACTAAATAGATAAATTAAACTTAAAAACGGCTAAATTGGCAACATTGCACACAACACAAACAATAATTAAACTCAATATTTTATAGGGCTCTAGAGGCTTTTAATTTTTAAAAGAAAATTATGTTATTCCTATTAACACCATCTAAAAATAACTCTTTATTGAAAAAATTTGTTTCAAAAAGCTTTTTTAAAACCACAATTGGATTTATATTTTTTAAAAACATTTTCATTATCTCATCTCTTCACATTAAAACTTTTAAAAAATGTTTGTAAAAATTCCGATCTGCTTATGTTTTCTTTAACAATTTTTATTTACAGATATTAATGAGTGCGAGTTAGCTGAAGTTGCTGCTGAGTGTCAAGCAGGCTGCGAAAATACTCATGGCTCATATCGTTGCATTGTGGCACTCAACAACAATGATGATTCAATAGAAACCGTTACTGAGGACTACCACGAGCACAGTGGTACCACTAGACCTTCAGAGGGGCTGGAATGCAGTCAGGGCTTTAGAGTTGAAAACGGCAAATGTGTGGATATTAATGAGTGTATTGAAGGTACAACTGGCTGCGAAATATGTGTTAATACAGAGGGCGGTTACGAATGCACTTGTCCTGCAGGATTTAGTTTGGCAGAGGATGAAAAAACCTGTATCGACATCGATGAGTGTACCATTGTAATGGAGGAAAACGAATATGAGGCATCGCATCGAATTTGTTCGCATGGTTGTCAAAATAATATTGGTTCCTTTAATTGTAACTGTCCAGAACGTTATCATTTGTTTAGTGATCGTCGCACTTGTATTGTTGATACCTGCAGTGATTTACAAAATCCCGAATTAAATAAAACTCATTGCGCCTACGATTGCGTTGATTTGGTTAATGGTGCATATCAATGCTTATGTCCCGAAGCTTATGCCTTAACTGAAGATGGATATAACTGTCGAGAAATGGAGAATATTTGTGCTATGTATAATAAAACCTGTGCTCCTGGCAGTTGCCAACCCAGCGAAAATGGATCTTCGTTTTCTTGCATTTGTCCTTTGGGCTACGAAGAAATCGACTCCAGATGTGTAGATATAGACGAGTGCGCTAGAGAAATGCATAAATGTTCGGATGAATGTGTTAATACCGAGGGAAATTATCAGTGCTTGTGTCCAACAGGTTTCCGTTTTGTTGAAAGCAGTGAATACGAATGTGAGGACATAGATGAATGTTTGGAGCAAGTAGGTATTTGTGGTGACTTAAAGTGTGTCAACCTGCCATCCACATTTAACTGTTTATGTCCTGATGGTAAACAACCAAATGCAGAAGGTGTTTGCTTAGAAAATTATCCCTGCCATAACCACCAGTGTTCCCATGACTGCATAGATGAAGATCAGAGTTTCCGTTGTCTCTGTCCCGGCAATATGACACTTGACGATTCCGGCTTAAATTGTGTGGAAGCAGATTCCTGTGCAAATAACAAAAATGGCTGTGAACAAATATGCAAATCCGAGGAGAACGGGTTATGTGGCTGTTTTGATGGTTTTGTTTTAGATTCCAATGGCAAATCATGCATTGATATTGATGAATGTCTAAGTAATAATGGTGGTTGCCATCAATTGTGTACCAATTTTGCAGGTGGGTTTAGATGTTCGTGTCAGGCAGGTTTTGAGTTTCTAGATGGTGCTCTTAAGGACTACTGCTTTGATATTGATGAATGTGCTGCAGGCTTGCACACTTGTCAAACTGATATGATTTGTGAAAATCTTAATGGCTCTTTTACTTGCTTATGTCCACCCGGCTATGCTCTAGGGTTGTCTGCTAATGTGGCTATAAATATCATTCCATTATCATCTACGCTTAGTGGTCATACAGATAATTCATATCATAACTCGTACAATTTTTCATCATCATACTCATCTTCATTATCGCCACCAATATCTTCTGGCCTCCCCATATGCTTGGACATTGATGAGTGCTCAATAGATAATGGTCAATGTACGCACTTTTGTATGAATTTAGCCGGAAGCTATGAATGTTCATGTCCTCCTGGTCATCTGCTAAATGCAAGTGATAATAAAACTTGTTTACTGGTGGATGTTTGTCTGCGAAATAATGGTGACTGCTCTCATGCTTGCAGCAATCGGAATGGTAAAGCTGAGTGCTCTTGCCCAGACGGTTATCGCTTACATTCCGATGGCAAAACCTGTTTTGATAACAACGAATGCTTTTTAACAAATGGCGGTTGCGATCATGGTTGTCATAACAGTGCCGGCAGCTATGCTTGTTCATGTCGTGCTGGATTCGTACTCTCAGCCAATGGTCATAGTTGCTTGGACATTGATGAATGTTTCGATGGTCAGGCGAATTGTAGTTCTATTTGTGTTAATCTTCTAGGTTCTTATGCTTGTGCCTGTGAGACAGGCTTTGAGCTGGCTGACGATCAAAAAACTTGTTTAGATGTTGATGAATGTTTCTTGGGACGTCACGATTGCTCCCATGAGTGTGTAAATATAGAGGGTGGCTTTCAGTGTACCTGCCCACAGGGTTATTATTTGGGACAAACCGGTTCCGTATGCCTCGACATTGATGAATGTATTGTTATCGATCATGGTTGCAGCCACAATTGTTACAATACCAAAGGTTCTTATATATGTGCCTGTCCCGATGGTTTTACTCTCTCCGCAGATGGTAAAAAGTGTTTAGGAGGATTTTGCAATATGGAAAATGGTGGTTGCTCTCACATGTGTGATCCGGATAAGGGTTGTATGTGTCCCCATGGATGGTCCTTGGGTAAGGATGCAAAAACCTGTAAAGATATTGACGAATGTTTAGACAATAATGGGGGGTGTCCACATAAGTGTCACAATACTCTGGGGTCGTTTGAATGCCGTTGCCCCGATGGCTCAAGACCCATTAATGGTGAAGACGCATGTGCCATAACTTGTTCCGCAGGTTTTACACTTAGCCGTGATGATCCCTCAAAATGTGAAGATATTGACGAATGTTCGCTACCCGGTGTATGCCAGTACGATTGCCGCAATACCAATGGATCTTACGAATGTTTGTGTCCCACTGGTTATAGGCTAGATAATGGTCGTGATTGTGTAGATGTCAACGAATGTTTAATTAACAATGGCGGCTGTATAGGAGGGTCGTGCATAAATCATAACGGTGGCTTCGAGTGTAAATGTCCCTTTGGCTATGCCTTAGATAAAGATAGAAAAACTTGCGAGAAGCGTAACGAAGTGCGTGACCAATGTATGCCATTTGAGGCTCCCGCTAATGGAGAAATTCACTGCACAAAATATCGCCACAAAAAGAAACGTTTCTATAATACCAAATGTAAAGTGTGGTGTAATCAAGGTTATCGCTTAGAAGGACCCAGTCAACGTTATTGCAATGCTTTAGGCCTATGGGATGAGCATGAAAATAAATGTTTGCGTAAGTGTATGAAAACAAAAAATAATAATTGTATCCTTAAATATGTGAAATTGAAAAGAATTTATTTACATGTTTTATCTTTTATTTAATCTACATTTTTTTTCTTTTGTATGAACCCATACACGTATGTGTGAATGTATGAAAACTGCAGCAATTGTATGCCCACGTATTCCAGCGCCAAGAAATGGTGTCATATATCCGCAATCATGTTCTATGGGTACAACTAATATGGGCGAACACTGTCGCCTAAAGTGTAACGTTGGCTTTGTGCCAGTGGGGAAATCAGTAGCTGTATGCACAACTGAAATGCAATGGTCCTATCAAGGCACATTTGAATGTGTGCCAGTGCATACCGAGACACGTCTAGATAACACAAATGATTTCACACCTGCCCTAATGCCAACACTACACAAACAACCAATACCCAGCATACAGACTACATATCAGACACGTCCTTTGCCCAATTTATCCTGGAAGCCGAACACATTTGTCAGTGTGGGTACTGGTGTGTACAAGCCATACATTAAGTGTCCACGAAACACGACCGTATTTTTGGCCAGTGGTGAACCAACAGCCCATATTATTTTAGAAAAACCCGTTACTAATTTAGATTATCGCTACATTGAATCATCACCTGCTTGGACCAAGGACTTGCAAGCTCATTTAGGGCCTGGTAGCTACAATGTAGTTTTTCGTGGTTACGATCCTATAACGGGTAGAAAAGCTCGCTGCAAGTCTGTTATAAATGTAAGACATGCCGAAGGACCGAAAATTGTTTTCTGTACCACATCATTTAAAGTGCAACTCGCGAAGAATCAAACTTATCGCTCGGTAGTATGGGAAGAACCAAGATTCGAAAGTAAATATGGTATAAAGAAGATTTACAAGTCAAGGGTATGATTAAGTTGCCAAAATAAAATGCTTTAAAAGTAAATAATGTTTGATTTTCAGATACCTGGTGAATTATTCGGGATTGGTGTTCACAATGTTTTTTACGAGGCTACCAACGATGATGGTTTGACGGCCAAATGTGAATTTGAAATCATTGTTAAAGGTATAATTGTATATTTGTTTGAACTGTAAAGAAGTAAAGCATTAATTATTCGATATTACAGAAGCCAGTCGTTTATCTAAGCCACCCATGCCCTCTATCAATCTCACTCCAAACAAAGACGATTCGTCTTTAGGTTTATCCAATAACATTCAATATAATAGTGGAATTCGTCCAGTTCCCATAATGTCACCACCAATCTCCCGTCCTTCTATGGCTAATGCTCAGTTTTTAAGCGGTCATGAATCGTTTATAATATGTCCGGGACAGCAACCAGAAAAAGTTACACATTCTCATATTGTAAGTTATTATTGGCCCGATTGGCTGATACGCATACGCTACAATAAAAAATTGCTGCATCGACCTTATGCCTTAAATTAAATGATCAATCATTCCACTTTGCTTGCTGAATAATTATTTTGCTATTTTTGCTTTAATTGTAGTTAAATACATATTTTAATTTAAGATGTTACTAATCTTAAATATAATTCAATTTCAACAGGTCGATTTGCCACCCGAGTGCATTTTGAAGAATGTACGTCTTAACCCCTTCCGTCATTTTATGCCGCAACGTCTTTTACCAAGACTCTGGAATAATTATTACTACTAATATGTTTTTATTCTTTTCTTTCTTTTATAAATAAATAGATTTTTTTATTATCAAAATATTGTAAAATTTCTTTAAGAGAGATTGCATTTGTTAAATTTAAGTTTTTTTTTATTCTTATTAATAAACAAATCAATTGTAGTCCTGATTAAATCTTAATGTAAGGAATTTTTTTAACGATTGAAATGTTGACTTATATTACATTATATAAAACAGACTTTTGAGAAAATCGACTTTTTTCATAAAAGATAACTTTGTTTTATTCAGAAACAATTTTTACTAATAAAGTTTTATTTATCAACCCCCGCATAAATATATTCAGTGGTTTTTAACATCAAAAACCGTTGTTATTATTTTGAAATACATACATTTTTTATTTGAAATAAAACAAGCAAGAGCGTGTTATTCGGCTGTGCCTAGTCTTATATACACTTCACTACGTGTATTTATGTATGTATCTATGTGTGTATATAATATATACTTATAATGTAATAATATTTGTGTAAAAAAAAGGTTTGTTTTGCTTATATTTCGTAAAATTTTTTTGGTCTATAACAAAGAAATTTTTTTCTCTTGAACTTCCCGACTTCCCTATCTATAAGGACTCAGAATATATATACTTTATGGGGTTGCAAATGAAAATTGTAGAAATTACCTATAAATACCCATGTCACCTCTGGTGAAGGGTATAAAGAGCAAACAAAAAGGTTTAAGGCTTTGATATTTGCTTAAAGTGCTCAGATTTTGTTCATATACACTACGAATACTTAAAAAGATAAAAAGTTAGTTAACATTTTAATTACATTTACACAAAATGTGTATTTGCCACTAGATTTTATTATCATTGAAAATTATTAATTGCACTTTACTTGCAATTTTTATCTGAAAAAAACAAACACAAATTACAAAAAATGATTGTAATTAAAAATTTTTAATAACAAATTGCAACCTTTTTTTTTTAAATGAACTAATTGCAACCGTAGATAAAAAGATTTGTAAATATAATTACCTTGCAAAAACTTGAATTGCTTTGTAATGAGATAAATTGCCTAAATACTGTGGTTGCACTACTTACCTATTTCAACCCATTACTTTAACACGGCGATGACATTGGAGATTGGTGATAAGTCATTACCAGCCTCGCTGGTAATGCCATTCAGTGCTGTCAGATATGGCGATTTCTCGCCAAACGTGGCGATTTAAAATCGTTTATGGCGATGAAAATTTTAGAATGGCGATTAACGAGATTCTTGGCTATTTTTCAAATATTTGGCGGTATTTTTGGCGATATTTTGTAAATAATTGCATAAAATTTTTTTCAAATCTTTTTGTCACATCAACTGAAGCCATGACTCAAATATTTAATTCAAAAGCGGTATTGAAATCGAAAATGAAAAAAATGCAAGTTTCGATTCAATTATTGATTTGTGTAATTAAACATATAATTTT